>VWZT01012171.1:502342-527090 GCA_013397055.1 Pachycephala philippinensis
GCGGAGCTCACGGCGGTCCCTGGGCCCCGCCGGCGCTCGGGGCCGGGGCCGGGGCTGCTCGGGGCCGGGGCCGGGGTGCTCGGGGCCCCTCCGGCCCGCAGCGAGTCCTCGGGGCCGCGGGGGATGCGGCGCTGGGCGCGCCGGGGAAGGAGCGCGGCGCTTCCCGCTGAGCGCGGAAGAGGGAACTGGGTCCTGCTCGGGCTTGTGCCTCGGCAGCCAAGTTTCAGTCGGAACTGCTGCTGTTACCGGGGCCGAGGCGATAGCCCAGGACACCAGAGTGTGGTTGTTTGAACTCCAAATTGACTTTGAGGAGTTTGCTTTGGGAGGGAGCGTTTTAAGCTGGAATGGGGGTTTCCAAGGAGTAATAATGTAGGACATCGCAGTTCGCTCTGTAGACAGGCGCTGTAACGTGGCTGTGTGTTTTTTATCCCCGATGCTGCGAGTCTGTCGGTTCCCAGGGGGTGATGTCTGATACCTGTCACTGCTGAGACATTTGGGGCAACAGTTGTAATCTCCAAGTCCTAGAAAATAACACAGTGTTTTATCATGTGCAGGAAGAAGTTGCAATCTTTCTAAGAAAAGCCAGATGAGATCTTTGTCTAGAGTTGTTTGGGTTTTCTGGGTTTTTTTTTGGGTTGGGGTTTTTTTTGGGGGGGTAGGAAGGGGGTGTTTTAAAGGATATATGTCTGGTGAACTCTTCCAGAGATGCTACAAAAGAGGAACGTCCCTTTAGTTTCCTTCCTTATAGTTAAAAGTGGAATCCAGTAGCCATCTGTTGCTAGAGACAGTCAAAAGAGGATGTTGAGGCTCATGCTCTGAACAATCAACGCATGTGAAGGACAGCTCTGCTGTAGCAAAAAGGTCTAAAATTCGGCTGCTACTAGGAAAAAAATTGTTGTGCGAGGATTCATCCGCTGATGCTTGGATACATGGAAAGTAAGGGAATTTTCCCTTTTCAGCTGCTTGCTTATGAAGTTTCCCACTGCTTCATACCTTGGATTTATTAATTCCAGACTGGTGATTGTTGCTGGGTAGGCATTCTGGTGACTGTAGGACAAGACAAGGTATTCAGAGTGCTTTTAAAGTAATAATAAAGGCTCATGGCTCGCAGCTTTATGATCCAGGTGGGTGAGTGGGGGGTGTGGTCAGAAGTTCTTCAAAAAGAAATGGAAGCGGCTTTTCTTGTTGTACGTTAATGCTTCACTATAGAATAAGGAATGTGCTGTTTGCATGGTGCTTTTGTCATTGTGAATGTTTGTGAGGCAGCCGTGGTTTGACAGGGGGTGTGCAGAAGGTGAGTGCGGGAAGGGGACGGGCAGAACAGGCGTTTGGGAAGGGATGTGTTCAGTGGGATTCTGAGAAGGGTGCGAGTCTGTGCTGCTCGATATGGTGCCACAAAGGCGGTATCAACAGCTGGAGAGTGGCAGCAGCTTGGGAAACCGTGGTAGTGTGCAGTGCTCCTGGAAGGCAGTGATCAGCATGTCTAACTCAATTAGCTGAGTCTGAATCACTCACTTTGACGGGTTCCCACAGGGTTTTGTTCTTCGTGCTTGTCAAAAACAAGGGCAAGGAATGTGAGTTCTGACCTGCAAAGTTGTATCTATTGATGGTATTGGCACTTCCTGGGATTTCAGTCCAGGTTCCTGTTTTTAGGATGCAAATATTTGGCATTTTTGATAGCACTCTTCAGCTGATAATTGCAGCGTTCTTAGAGCTGCACTTACCGTTCTGCCGCGCACAAAGAGCCTTTATCCGCAGCCTGCTGCTGCAGTGCTATTGTGTGATGGGAAGGCAGCTTCTGCGAGGTTTTCCTCTAAAATAATGCTCCAGATAATGCAACTGCCTGTTTGCTGGCTTAGCAGGGAGCGCTCTGAAGAGCGGTGCTGTTAAAAGAAGCACTTAATCATTTGCTGCGTTGGTAGGAGCAGCTGGCTGCTCTCTGCACATCGTGCGAGCGGTTGTGTCTCTGAAGCAGATTTCCAACTCAGTGGAAAGTTTGCTTCAGCAGAAACTCTTACAACTGTGTGCTCTGCTGTGCGTGCCTTTCGCTGCCTCTCAGCTCCTAACCCGTGTAAAAGACAGCAAGCTCTGCTCTGAAATTTAATTAGCGTGTTATAATGTAATAAATGTACCGTAATGTAACAAATGTAGTTGGCCCATTTATCATCTGAGGCACGATCTATGTGTTGCTCTTACAGAAATGTTGGTGGGAGAACTGCCATTTTGTAATGCCCTTTTTGATGCACAAAATTATCTCCCAGTTTTCAGTAACAGCAAATGTCTGCCTTCCTCATTTAAATGATCATGCAAATGTATGTACATTTTGGTTGTTGTTAAACGATGGTATCAAGCTTGTTGTTTCCAGGGGTATATTACCTAACTTTGTCAGTAGATGATTTTAACAGCAGAAAGTTATCTTTTTATAGATGTCAGAGAGAAATAGGTGTCAGGAGGATCATTCATGTAGCTACACTTACTGCTGTATTGCCTTCTCAAATAAATTGTTTCAGACTCATTAATTTGCACTTCAGTGAAAGTATCATTTTTAAGGTAATTTAGTAATAGAGATAGATTTGGCAATCAGCTTCTGGAGTCATTTGTGGGGAAAACCTCTTTCCTGTCTTTTAAACTCTTAAAAAAATTCTGGAAATCACACATCAAATCTGCTACATGAAACCAGTATGTGGAGTGGGAAGTTACGATCCTGACTGGGAGGATGTCAGGTCACTTTTGTATTAGAATAAATGTTGGTGATGGCAATTTTAATGGGCTATAATAAAAATACCCAGCAGTTTTAATACCCTCATAAAATTTCAGGATGTTTCTTACTGTCATGTGCAGCCTATTTACGTTTGTGCTGAAGGGGAATGATGATGTTTCATGGTGGCTGCAGAGGAGCACTGGACATGGGGATGGATGGTGCTCAGCCTGGTGTCACCAGCCTTGGGGTGGGCAGTGCTGGGAGCTGTATCCTGGGCTGAACTGGGATTGCACCTTTGGGGGCACCTGAGACATCCCAGAGCCCTGCCCTGGGGACATCCCAGAGCCCTGCCCTGGGGACATCCCACAGCCCTGCCCTGGGGACATCCCACAGCCCTGCCCTGGGGACATCCCACAGCCCTGCCCTGGGGACATCCCAGCTTGAATAAGTGTGGCAAGGGGTAAATGGAAGGGTTGCAGTGGACAGACAGCCCTCGTCGCTGTACCACAGTACTTTTTGGGTTGTGGGGAGCTGCTTAAGTGAGGAAACAAACTGTGTAACTCTGTCCTGTACAAGGCTCTACCGAATGGACACTAGGAAGAAGTTGTGTAGGTCCTCCCTTCAAAACCAAATTTCGTTCTATGGAGGCTGTAGGAGGAGAATGCAGGGAAAAGGGGAGCAGGGTCGTAGGAGAGAGCAGGGTTTGGAGGCTGACAAGGAGGAATCAGGGAAGAGCATAAGGAGTTGGGCTGTGCTGGGTGGGCTGGAAGTGAGAGGAAGCTGGGGAAAATGATGGTCAGGGAGGATAGAGAATGGCCAGCAGTAAAATGGGAGATCAGTCAAAGCAGCAGAAGAGAAGCAGATTGATGCACCCTGGGTTTGTGCAAGGACTTATTCCGGCCTTCGCTCACCAACATTTTTTTTTATGTTCTCAAGGGCCTGGGTCTGCACTGGCTCATTGAAACACATGCTTTTCAAAGTGATCAGTAATGTCCACTTCAGATTTGGCTGGAAAAGAAACACTGGAAATAAAATGTTCCCCCATTCTGTTGTGTGCTAGATCCTGTGTTCTGGAAGGGAACGGCCTGGTTCTGCAGGCCACGAGCAGCTGCACCCACGGAGCTGCCATTCCCCTCCAAGGTGAGCGGGATCGTAACAACACATCCAAGCTTCTCAGAGGTTTTTGTGTTCTGCTGCAATATACTTGGCCATTCTCACTCAAATCTCACAGATTTTGCTCAGATTAGATGCCCAAATACTTTGAGTCAGGTTTCTAAAATAAATTTTTTCAAGTGCCAATCAAGAACCACATCCTTTTGCACGAAGGGGGGCAAAGTGAGGCAGTGTTAACTCGCTGTGCTCATGTCACATGCGAAGGCTGCAGCTGTGGTTCGGAGACAATCCTTAGGGTCTCGCTCCTGACCTTTGAGCTAGCAGACTGTTTTTCATACAAAACCCCCTCTCCTATCAAGGCAGAAGAGATGTTAATTCATTTAGAACAGTTGGTAGAACAAACAGACTCCACAGCTCCCTACCAAGCAAAGCTCAGGAGGCTTTGCTGTCGTGCCAGTATTCTGTAGGGCTTTAACCTTAGCATTATTTCCAGTTACCAGCTGGAAAGGACATCTGCTAGTGTGTATTTATACGTGTGTGTATATATATATATATATATATATATATGTATACTTTTACATAGATTGTTTTTTGAGATACTTAGTGAGGATTAGTTTCATGGTGAAAGAAGGGTTTTTAAAAGCAGAGCTTGGGCAGAAGTTAGTCAGATCCAGATTTCCAGTAAGGAAAGGCAGGGAGAAATGAAGGAGCTATAAATAGAAGCTCCACTGGTTACAGTAAGGGTATTGTGCATCTCTCTGGTGCGTAGTGACCTGAAGTGCAGCTCTTATATTTCTGATTTCCCTCCTGTCTTCCCAGGGCATTTTGTGTGTGAGAGGAGAGGAGGCTGAGCACTTTCTGTCTGTGTTAGAGTTTTTCAGACGAGCAATAGCATTCCTGGAGTGTTTCCAAGTAATAGGTTTTCTGAAGGGTAGCCAGCAAATGGGTTTTTTTTTTTGCCATCACCGGCCTCGAATGAAATGCACTTCTCCCTGGGATAGAGAAAATAGAAATTGTGTTCCATCTTTCCTACCTGTGAGAAGGCTGGCTGGCAGATAGATGTGGGCACAGCCCAGTACACCTGATGAAAGGAGAACTTCAGTGGACTTGGAAACAAACAGTGAAATCTCCCTCTTGCCCAAAACCAGGTTGACTGAGCTGGAGTGAGGCTCTTCTGCTGGCTGTCTTTCCTCCCGTTAGACTGGGTTAACATCTTGGGCTGGTTCTCCTGCTAAACAAACCACTATTTTTATTTCTCTCTCTGCTTTTACCCAACCTCCAGCCTCCAGTGATGATTCTTTTCTTAAAAACAAATTTCACGTGTGTGACTGATGCGGAGTTGCTTTAGAGCACCCAATGTTGTTGGCAGTGCCAGAACAAAATATGGACTGTGGTTGTTGTGTTCCCCAGGCAGAAGGGGCTTGAACTGCTGTAAAACACTGACAGTGCCTCCTTACATGCTCAGGGATTGTATGGCTGTAAGGAATGTTTCCCTCCTCACAGGCAAAGCAGGATTCAAGTGTCTGTATGTGTGTGTGTTTATTCTCAGTTTTATGGTGTTTCCTTCAAAGAGAGCAGCTGAAATCAAGGGTGCAGGGGGAAATGGGGGAGGCATCCGTGTGACTGGTATTTGTCATTTCTAAAGAAGATGCTGTTTTTTTTCAATTTCTTTTTTTCCCCAGAGATAAATGACAGCGAGGGCCACCCGAGCAGCAGCCACCAGACCTTGAAAGGCACCTCAAAATGGGCCACATCCCTGGAGAGCCTCCTCGAAGACCCGGAGGGAGTGAAACGGTTCAGGGTCGCTATATTAAATATGGATATTTCCGTAAAATATGGATATTTCCGTTGAACAAAGTGAGGTTTTGAAGCAGAATGAGGCTCAGCACGAAGGGTGCAGCTGTGCCAGTGCTGTGAACAGAGGCACACATCCCTCTGGATGCATGCCCTGAGCAGAGCTGGAGCTGAGCCTCTGGCTGAGCTGCTGAGGTGGCACCTTTTGCCCCCTGCCACTGCAGCCTGTGCTCCAAAGGCACGTGTGAGACTTTTGGCTGCATCTTCCTGATGGGATCTATCCACTCTTGCGAGGATTAACAAGTTCCTGTTGGATAAACTGCAGTCCCTGAGCCACTGATCCCTCCTGCCAAGAGTTATTTATCACTGAGAGCCCGGGCTCTCCATTCTCACACATTGTCCTTAAGCAATGAGTTACCAGGAGCAATCTGATGACTCTGTGGCTCTTGCTCTGTGTTTAGCAGCTCTACTGAAAATATTCCCTTTCAGTTTACTACAAAGTGTGGGCTGGTGCAGCTCAAAATGGCTTGAAGTTTAATTAGGTGAGGGTGGTGAGTTGGTGTTTCAAGGCCTTCTTGCCATTTAGGATGTAAGAACGGGAACTGCCTACTTGAAAGTGTTTTTGCCATACCATGCTGATAAAATGCACTGGGATGAAATGGTTTCCTGCCAGACTGGTTTGAAAAGTGGGGTAAACAAGAATTATAAAACACTGATTTTGAATTCTTAAAAAAAAAAAATGTAATCTTGGTGCTGTTTAATTTCTGGCATTACTTAGTGTCTATTTTCTAACACTTGAAAGAGAAAACTGATGATCTCAGAGCTATAAAAGTTTCAGTCATTATATTTCATAAATAAATTTAATGTGCATTTTTCCCCTTTTAAAGCATGCCTCACTTTTGGAGGAATGTGCTGTGTTTAAACAGTACAGAGAACACAGCTTCATCTTATGCTTCAGTTTGCTTAAGTGGATTTATTGCCACTGATGATCACGTTTAGAAACACTTTCATTTGTAGAGATTTTACTCATTACAAAAGTCAGAAGGTGCTACATGAGAATCCCAAGTGATCTGTGACTCTCATTAAAACAGTTCATTTTACTCACCTGGTAATGAATTCATGTATTTTTGGATTTCCCTTTGAGCAGTGGCTGTAACAGTGCTCGAGTTATTTAAGGGAGACTGAGGAAATCATTCCCTTAGTTACTGATATGGCCTGAGATTAGATGCAGCCCATCATCCTCCTGGAATGTGCTTTAAAGGGCAGAATATCAGAGTGCTCAGTATCAGCTGTGCAGATGCACAAATGCAGTGGTTCTGTTGGGTAAACTCATGGTAAAGTTAATTGTTGGCAGCTTCTAGTTCTGATATCTGTAGTAGGGAGAGGGAAAACCAACTGAGAAATTGGATCCTGACATTTGTGCGTTTGTTTTTCTCTTTCCTAGGAATTTTTAAAGAAGGAATTTAGTGAAGAAAACGTTTTGTTCTGGTTAGCATGTGAAGAATTTAAGAAAACACAGGGAAAAAAGCAGGTATGTTTCCTGAATAAATTCTACTTGTCAACAGAGTTTACTTAGCAGAGCTGGAGCTGAAACATCTCTGTTGCATAATGTGCTTTGTGTGAATGCAAATAAATATATCTGAAGAAATTGCACTAAAATCATCCTGGTGGAATTGTTTGGAAACAAAGCCAGTTCTATTTCCAATCAAAACAAAGTGCTGAAAATTGTCAAGTTTCCCATGTTTTGAAAACAGAACTTTTTGTAGTTCCTAGGGAGTAGCAGAAGTTTTATTAATTCTGTGGTGTTGCATCATCTTGTTTGTAAATATGAAGATATTTCATTCAGAACTTTTTTAGAGCATAGCAGCTATTCTGTGGAAATTTACACCACTGTGATATCTTAGTGGAACATAAAAATAACAAATGGCACAAACAAAAATATTTTACAGCACCAAAAGGAAACATTTTGCCTTATCAAATCACAAGTTACAAAACAAAAGGGGTCTGTTTAAACTTTTTTGCTTAAATATTTGTTCAAATTGATGTATACCTGCAGAGCATTTTCGTTTTCTTGACAGCTCTTTCTAGTAGGAAATCTTCTATTGGAAAATTTTTCAGTCAGCCACCTCCAATAAGTTTTCTTTTTCCACTGCTTGGATCTTGGTTTACATTTAGATCCACCAGGAACACAGGATCCACTTTCACATTTAGGCTTTGAAGCTCATGGAGTCAGGCCTAAACTATGTACTGTGTTTAGTCTGCTTGTTTCTGAAAAAGTTTTTGTGTGGTTTTTTTCTGTGTGGTTTTGTTGTTGTTGGTTTGGGGTTTTTTGGGGTTTTTGGTTTGGTTTTTTTTTTTTTTGCTTGTTTTGTTGTTATTTTGGGTTTTTTGTTGGGTTTTTTGCAGGGGGGGTTTGGTTGGGTTTTTTTGTTTTTGTTTTGTTGTTTTCTGGAGAAATTCTAAATTTATCTGCTCTTTAAGAGAAAGGTTCTGTGAGCATGAAATTAAGTAGTTTCAAAACTCCAAGTGAGCGTCACTGTCCTTGAGAGTCAGACTCCTAAAGTTGTTCTTTTTTTGAAATCCCCTATTTATGTTTTTTACCTTAGTGCACCTCTTGTTGCCATGGCACATTTTAGTACCATGAAGAGGTGAGAGTGGGAAAAGGCCCCTTAAACCTCTTCCAAGTGGGATTTTATGTGCTTGGAGCAACATCAGAAATGCCAAGGAATAGGAATCAGGTGGGAGAGCTGCGCTGGGAGAGGTGTTATGAAGTGCAGGTGTAAGAGGGCTGTGTCCACACTGCAGGATTCCTCTCAGTCAAATATTGTCAGCTGAAACAGTTTCCCAGCAGATTTTCAACAACAATAACAACAAAAATTTCCCTGTTTTCCCAAACAATGTCTTTTTGGGAGGGGAGTCTACTTTCTGTAAATACCCTGTGTTTTGCACTGAAAAAAACATTCCCCTCAAAACAGTTTGCTGGCTTTAGTTGTATTTTTTTGGTATTGATAAATCCATAAAAATACAACAGTACTATTTTTTGCAAGAAGAGGGAAACGTTCAATTTGACTGTGAACTTTGTAACATTTAGTAGTTTCAGCTTTGTGTATTCAGCTGCTTCCCTCCCTCATTAAGGTCCACGAATGCAGAAAGTCTTGAGGAAAGCACAACCAGTCAGTCGACTTTTCTGTCAAGTCCCACGCTTTCAGTGGGATAATAATCATATTTTCCCTTGCTAAATGATTTCCATATTTTTAGCTGATTTAGGATTGCTAATTTAGGATGCCAGTGCAGAAAGTGATGAAGTGTTGTACAGGGATAGGAGCTTGGTGAATCCTTCAATGAATTGCCAAATGAATGGACAGAGACTTAACTAGGTTCTATTTAGGTTAATTATTCAGTTCCAGTCACTCCACAGTGTGGTCAGCCTGGAGTCTGGTGCTGCCCAAATTATTGTAACTGGCTGAATAAATGTGCTTTAGAGTGATATAGATTTACAGTAAGTTTTTGTAGCTACTGCTTATGGGTGGCTTTGTTTAGATGATTTACAAAGCTAGGAAAAGCACTAAAAATAGAAGTCTTTCCAGTGTTTATGGTAGTGTGAAGCGTGGATTTTTCTTCTGAAAGTGACTCTTGCAGAAATCCCTTTGCATCTCTCTATTGTGAGCACGGTTTTCTAAAAACAGTCTTTCGCTTGTTTTGTAATTTGCTTCTCCTTAAAACTGGTTTCCCACACAGATTAGCTCATAGACACTGAGGCTCTTGGTCAGATGAAGCTGATATCAATTTAACCCAGACTGGAGAGAGTCCAGAGGAGGCCACGGAGATGCTCCAAGGGCTGAAGCAGCTCTGCTCTGGAGCCACGCTGGGAGAGCTGGGGGTGTTCAGTCTGGGGAAGAGAAAGCTCCAGGGAGACCTCAGAGCCCCTTCCAGTGCCTAAAGGGGCTCCAAGAGAGCTGGAGAAGGATTTTGAACAAGGGATGGAGGAAAAAGGAATGGTTTCCCACTGCCAGAGGGCAAGTTTAGATTAGATATAAAGAAGAAATGCTTTACTGTGAGGATGGTGACACACTGGAACAGGTTTCCCAGAGAGGGGCTCAATGTCCCATCCTTGGAAACATTCAAAGCCAGGCTGGATGGGGCTCTGAGCAATCTGATCCAGCTGAAGATGTCCCCTGTCCCTGCAGGGGGCTGGAACTAGCTGACCTTTAAGGTAATTTCAAACACAAACCATTCCATGATTCTCTGAATGGGATTTTTTTCCCCATATTTTTAAAGGATGAGGTAAACTTTTCATTACTTGACTTGAGAGTGCTGGCACGGGGCTCTGCTTGGTCAGTTGAAACTTGCCTGAAGGTCACCACACCAGCAGTGGGTTAAGCATCCACTGTGCCAGGGATATTTATTGTTATCCTTTCTGTGTCAGCCTGAGGCAGTGTTTGGGTTTGTACAGGCTGCTGTTCCATCAGGGAGGATGGTTCAGGGAGCAGGGGAGGTTTTTGGCAGCTGCAGAGCGAGGCAGCAGGCAGGCTGCAGTGCTGCTCCAGGCAGGTTTTGGATGGGCTGGGTTCAGCCCATCTTCTTGCAGCAGGAAAGTGCAAATTTCTCCCTCAGCTCAAGACACATCTCTGTTTAAAAACAACAAAAAAACCCCTCTGGATTCCTTTAAAATTGAATTTAAATTAGAAATATAACGTTTAGTGAAGATTGAGAAAGCAATTAGGTCAAGTCCACTCGTAGCAGTGAGCTCTGCTGCCACCCATGTGGCCTTCGTGTTAGGGCACGTATTTAATTATTGAAATGGGAGCGGTGGGGATAAGGGAATACAATTTAACTTTAAGTATTTTGTTGGGGTTAGTCATATGTTGTTGCATTTGTGACTGAAATAAACAACGTGTCAGTCGTGCTGCTTCCCAGGGTTTAAATGTTTCTCTCGAAGCTGAGCTTCAAAAATAAATTGCAGATTGTAATTAATGCTTCCAACAACAGGGAATATTTTCAGCTATTGCTAAAACCCACCAAACTATCTGTGCTGGAGTTGTGTAGTGAATGATTCCAGAACTAAGTCCTGGAATTCAGGAGTTTCTTCTGTTGCTTCCCATGTGGAATGTGGCAAGGGTTTAGCAGGGCTGGGTAATGCTGCACAGCTGCTGAGTGCTGGGAGCCTGGTCTGATGAGCATCTGGGGCTCCCATCCACCTCATTTGGTCACCACACATGCTTGGGAGCTGAGTTTGACCTTAGGAAAGGAAGTGGGAAAGGATCTTGTATCCACTTGAAACAGTGAGGGGGCTGCTGCAGGCAGAACTTTGTACTCCAAATGGGAATCTGGCACGGACGCTGGGGCGAGCACACAGATGGGACTGAGGGCTGCCAGAAATCCTTTAATAACCACCTGTGAACAAGATCCCAGTTGAGGAGCTGCTTCAGTTCCAGGGCAGAGTCCCCTGTGCTGAGGCTTTGGTTTCAGGCAGATGCAGAGCAGAGAATGGCACCGAGTGAACAGGGACAATCTCTGCCTCCTCCACCTGAACCTGGCTCTGCCTGAGTGACACTTGGGGGGTGTATGAGCACACTGGCAGCTTTGACTGTTCTTTCTTTTTAAAGCAAATTATAAGCTGTAGTTAATCAGCTGCCGTAGCACTGAAGCACAGGCATGGCAGAACAGTTCTATTTGCAGCAGAACCTGGAACGCTCAGCTGTGCATTTCCATATTTCCCCACTGCTGTAAAGCCAGGTCCCCTGTGTCTCTCCAATGGCCTCCTCTCCCTACCACAGCTCTTTCACTTCCTTCATTGTTATTCTTCCTCACAAAATCCAAAGAGCCTCCCTGTTTCACCAGCCCCCCACACAGCCCTGTTGTTCCCCTCCACGCTCTTTAAACTTCCTCACAGTTACTTCCAGTTCTGTGTTTCCTCCTGAGCCTCCCTCTGCTCTTTCTCTGCAGTGCCCAGCTCACTCCTGTGTCTTTGGGCAAGCAGCACCTTGTGCTGGGGCTGGTGAGGAGCTGCATCTGCCTGGATTAGCCAGCAGCAAAGGACTGCACCCTGGCAGTTCGAGTAGAGCAGATAACTTTTGGGCACATACTGCAGCTTTTCCCTTGGTATATGTGCTGCTTTTCCTCTCCCTTTCTTTTCTCTTGCTGATTTTCCGTGGGCTCAGCAGGAGGGTAATTTTTTTTCTCAGTCCTTTGCCCCTCTCTCAAGCATGGTTGAAACTGGACAGCAGGTTCAAAAGTCGTTTAGGTGGGACTGGCAATACAATTGCTCATGCAATAATAGCTGAAGGCACCTTCACTGTGCCTGTATTAGGACATTAACTTTGCCACTTGTAGCAGTCACACCTCTGATTCCTTGGATTAATTGCTCATTTAGAACACAAGGAGCTGACCCAGTCCTCCCTGAACTGTGAAACAAGTTGGAAATTGTTAAAAGCAATTTAACAATTGTGACCTAATGCACCTGACATGTGATATTCTACCCACCAGATGAATAATGAGTTTTAAAAGGGAGTACTAGAGAACGGGTGTCCCCTTCAGCAGTGAGAGAGTCAACTCTTTGGGCCCCCTGAATGCTCAAACACATGCAGCTTTTCTTCTAATTATCCCCAAGTGTAAATGTACCTCAGCTGTAAAACATGGAAGTAATTCTGAGACTCCTTCATGGGAAGGGTTGAAATGCTTCCTTCTTCAAGCCCCATTTCCATCAAAGGCACAGCCCTTTAGCTGGTGCTGCTCTGGAGCTGTGGTTGCTCATTAGAGCTGCTCAGGATGGCCCAGAGCAGCTGGGTTACTTTGAGATTGCAGAATTCAGATTAAAGAATTCAGATTGTGGCAGGGGGGTTTGCCTCTTGCTTGGCTTGGGTCTCTTCTCCCTCTTTGCCTTCCTCTTGCCCAACTGTCTGGTTGAGGGGGCTTTCATTGAATTTCAGGGGATTGTGGCCACTCACTGCTTTGAAGCTTAAAGATGCTGGTGGGGTCAAGATGTTATCAGTGTTCCTGGTTTGACAAGGGAAGAGCTCTGAAATCAGGGCAAATACCAACAGCTTTATGCAGGTCACACCCTTCTTTATCAGCTGTCAGAGGCTACTGAGAGCTTATCTTTACCAATTAGCCAAGTTGCTGGTGTTTTCTTTAATCATGGAGTCGGTGTTGTAGGTGAGCTGCTCTGAGGTAATGGTTAAAACAAAATACGTGGTGTGACGAGGTTATCTGGCAGTGGCATGGGTTATATACCAACTTCACTTAGTTTTCCTTTGTATGAAGTTCCCAGGTTTTTTTTCTTTTGGGTTCCTTGCCCACACTGATGATGTTAGGAAAAACAATCTTCTCAAAAGTGATGACAAGGTCTATTTGATGATGCTGAGCAGTTTTACACTGGCTACTGAGATTCAAACTTCACAACCTGCTGAATACTGGTAGCTTTCACTAATATCAGTGTAGATTTTGGCCTGTAGGGGTGTTTCTCTTCCAGTACAAATGAATATACACAAGTAGGCTAATCTATGTGTATTTGTTACTTTTTTTAAATTCAGAGTATATTTTGGGTTTAGGACATGAACCTCAAGAAGTGACCTAGAGAAGTCTCCAACAAAACATTACCCAATCAGAGACTCTCTCCACAGGAAATAATTCTTCAAATAAATGTCATTTAAAATAATTCTTTTAAATAAATGTCCTTTTGCAGATGCAGGAAAAAGCTAAAGAAATTTACATGACTTTCCTGTCCAGTAAAGCTTCCTCCCAAGTCAATGTGGAAGGGCAGTCCCGTTTGAGTGAGACCATCCTGGAGACACCTCACCCTCTCATGTTTCAGAAGCTCCAGGACCAGGTAAAGTTATTTACTTCAATAACACAGTTTTGTCTGGTTTTAATGAACTCTGCTTTCTAGCTGTGGCTTTCTAGCTGTCTTTCACTGCGGTAGGCACAGAGCTGGGTTGATTCCATGTTGTGGGATATTAATGCAGCTGCTCTGAGGTATTCCAGGTTCTTGGCCCCATCTCACTGTGACCAGTTAATTAAGACACTCAGTGCAATCATCCTAATTCCAACTCAGGACTTTCCTGGAAAACTGGATGGAGTTTTCTCCTGGGTTCCTGTGTGGGTGGCTCGAGAATTGCCCTAACTCAGGGCCTTCATTTTCCTGTGTGTTCACTTGTTCTGAGTCATTGCTGATGTTTGTTTCTGTAGTTGCCACTGGTTTCCTTGAGAGCTTAAGATTCTTCATTTTGCTTTGCTTTGGCATTTATATTGATATGAATATAACCCAATTTTCTGAAAGCCCTCCTCTTCTGTAAACGTGTAAGACTCAGAGGAGTTGGTCTCTGCTTTGCCTTTCCCTAAAGAACTTGGGAGTTCTGGTAGAAATTAGAAATTTTGCAGGCATGCCTCTGGGTGGTAAATTTTCCTGATATTCAGCTGATTTCAAGGCATAAGTTATGAAGTGAGTCATTCTTATCTGCAGCTTTCCAGCACTTGCAGTACTATTTTTAATTCCTGTACCATTCTAAGGACTACCTGTATTTTCCATTTGGCTCTTTCCTTTTGTGGAGAAACAGCACAGAGATTTAAACAGTGTTTTCAGCCCATTTCAATCAGGTATTGAATACATTGGTTGGGCACTGCTTGGGTCACTTGGAGGGGTCTGAGGAGCAAAGGCTCTGCTGTTTTTCAGGCAGATTCCAAGACATTAGCAGTTGAAATACCTAAAATCAAATTTCCATGTGAAGAAACAGAGTTTTTCATGGAAAAACTTCTGACTTGGGGGAAGGGAGAGAAATGTTCTGGTAGATCTAAGCACTGCAGTTCAGGGTGAGTGACTGTAAGAGTGAAGCTGGAGAGAATAACTGGAGTTAAAATATTTGCTGTTTTACAAATGATATGCACGTGGAGAGCCAAGGATTAGCCATACCTGAACTGGAAACACACTGGACTAGTGGTAGAGGAATCCCACTAGTGTGGGAAGAAATCCTGTGAGCTTTTAAAAACAAATGCAGAGCATTTGTGGGTCATTGCAAGATTCCAGCGCTTGAAGCTACTGTTTATTGCTGTTAGATAATGGCTCAGAAGAGTTATGGTCTTCTCTAGTTTTCAATCCTTATAAAGTTATGAAGAGTGGTGTAATTTGTTCTCTGAAGAGCAGTGTTAACCACTGCTGGCACGGGGGGACTGGAGTAGAAACAGGCAGAGCTGGGAAGCCACAGCCTGGTCTAGAGCAGCGCTGGTAACAAGAACTTCAGCTCTCCAGAGAGCTCCTGGTTTAACTGGGGATACTGGTGGGGTGTGGGATCCTGGTGGGGTGTGGGATGGGGCCATGGGGTGGCCTTAACTGGCCCCGAGCCATTTGTTTGTGCTGAGTGAAGTGGTGTTAGAGCGGTTCAGAGAAATCCATGTGCTTCAAAATGCTTGTGGGGTAAATGTTCCTGCTCCACAAAGGCAGGGAGGGGGAAAAGGGGGTTCTGCTCTGGCATGGGATTCTGAACTCTGCTCTCTATATTTGGCTGAGCAGACTGCAGAAGATCTTGATCTTCAATGCTCTTTCTCTCTGGGAGATGCTTCAAGTGATACCAGGAACAAGAGGGGTCTAAGTTCTTAACACAGATGTGATGTTTTAAGAGGAAACATCTTCCTTACAATTTTTTCGCCTGAGTTGGTCAGATAAATTTAATTATATTGTAATTAGCCAGTGCCAGGAGGTATAATTTGACTTTGCTTAACTCAGGAAGAGTTAAGACCCTGAAGATCAGGGTCTACACAGAGTGGGTGTTTTGGGATTTTTTTTCATATTCCAATATGTGGCTTAAAAATAATAATTCCACAGTTTTAGACATGAATTTAAATATTTAAATATGTGAACCAATAGTGATTAGTAAAATCCACCATGTAATTTACTTGTAAGGGAGCTACTTCAGCAAATGCACAGACAAGAACAGTCAAGTTTTGGGTGTTTGCCTGTATCTGTCCAGGTTCCTCGAGGATGTGAAATGAAAAAGCAGTTTGAGATTGGTTTTTTATCTCCTAGCAAACACTTGTATTACCTGGTTGTGGTACCAGTTAGAAGTGAGGCCTGTAAAGGTAAAGATGAGTTACCCACACATGGAGTAGCCACATCTGCAGGTCAGAACCCAGAAATTTGCCTTGGAAATTCAGTTACTGTGAGTATCATAAAAAATGAGCAGTCCTGAAACATGACTCAGAGAGGCTCCACCAGTGAAATAATAGACTGAGGGTGATGCTGGCTTTGGTTTTGCCTCAATTATAGTTTCAAAGTTTACTTTTTTTTCCCTTCCCCTCTGTTTCAAGACCAAGCAAAATATAGTCCTGACCTTGACACCTGAACAGATTCCAGATTCCCTTTGTTTTCAGAAAACTCCTAAAGAGTTGTAGCTTTTTTTTTTTTTGGCTGCAGTGAGTATAAATAGAAGAGCAGCAGTTATGCTGAGGGATGAGCCTGACCTCAAGCCCTGGGAGAGAAAAGCTGGACTTGGGGCTGGCTTCATGTTTCCATGCTGGCTGTGAGAAGCTCTAGGCCCAGTGAAAAGTGTAATTACACGAATTTAATCCACCAGCAATTTAAACCCACGTTTTAACTGGCAAAATACATCTGTACCAGGTCAGCTCTTTGTAGCAGGTTCCTGCAACTGGCCTGAGACCAGTCTTGTCATTTGGTCTGTAAAGGATGGGAAGATTGGCACAGGTTTAAGAAACATTGGCTAAACCAGTTGTGTCAGTATTTGTGTAAATTATTTCGAGGCTTTCCTTAGTTATCCAGTGCTCTGCACGAGTTACTGCACAACATTCAGGAGTCACTGCACCCAGGAAGGTGCATAAAAGGTGCCTCTCTGTCCTCAGAGCTCTGCTTTGTCCCTCTGAATGCCTTCCAGACATTCAGAGGGATGTTGAGAGGGACAAACACCCTCCCAGGAGCATCTGATCGTCCCCCTCAGCGACCATGGCCTGGGACATTTCACCTTCAGTGCTAGGAGTGCAAAGCTGGCTATTGTGAAAACTTTAATCTGATTTTTAAACTAATGTGGGCGTTATTGCCAAGCAGTGACCATGGAACCTGTGGCATTGTTTGCTATGTGCAGCCCCTTGGAGAGTTGGAAATGTATTTTTTTTTAATGTCCTGCTCTGTAGTAGTGCTCTGGTACAAACAGAATGAAAGTACATTGGAATTAATGTGTCCTTCTCATTTAAAATCTCATTTTACTTAGGTAATTTGTTTTGTGGTCTTTTTCCCCCCTCTTCCCAGATATTCAATCTCATGAAATACGACAGCTACAGCCGCTTCCTGAAGTCAGACATATTCCTAAACCATAAGAAGAGTGAGGAGCAAGAGGAGAACTCAGCAGAGGCTCAGACTGCAGCTAAAAGAGCATCAAGAATTTACAACACATGAGACACAAGGGATCTCTTCAGGAGAGGCAATACAACAAGGAAATTACACTCAGGAACAGTCTAGGTTTATAGCAGTTGCATTTAGGGCTTGGAAAGCTCAAAACCTTTTTAGGAGATACTTACCTTCTTAATTGCTTGAATGACTAATTGTTTTTGCATGATAGCTATTAACCAAGCACCCATGGAAGGACTGTTTCCCAGCTAAAAGGCTGAGGTATTCCTCCATAGCATGAGTTGCCTTTCATATTTCACAAGTTAAAATGCTTTCAGTTCTTGTATTTTCTTTTGTGAGGCATCTTGGTGATGAGAAATGGGAGACTGCGGGGTTGGCTTTTTATTTTTGCCTTGTAATTTTTATTTGGGACTAGCTTTTACATCCTGAACTGCTGGGAGAAGCTGTTGAGGAGCACATTTCACATTAGTTTGTAGGTGAGTCATTCATAGCAAATTTAATCATAAAGGGACAGCATCTTTCAGGGTTAAGCTCAGTAGAATCCAATCCCTTCCTGTGTGACTTTGTTCTTTCAGGGTGATGTCTGTTTTGCTTTGCCTTTATTGCTGAACCAAAACACTTCCCTAGCCATGATTTTTATTTTTGTATCTCCTGAATTTCCACCCCCCCCTTTTTTTTTTTTTTTGTAGACAATCACCTTCTTCAGAAGATGGGATAACCTCTGTTCCCTTGGGAACAAAAGCTCTAAAAGAGACAGAATCTCTGAAGAACTCCTGACTGCCATTAGGAAACGTGACAGCAAATATCCCTCTGAGGGCACACTGATCTCAGCAAAGCTTGGCTGGGGCATGTCCCTGGTATCAGGGTGACATCAGATGCTGCTCTCAGGAAGCATCTGCTCTCTCCCAGGTCTCCTGAGCAATCCCTCTCTGTGCAGCAGCAGCGCTTTGGCAAAGGACCAGCAAACCAAATCTGGTTTTGTTTTACTCCATTTTTTCTGCTCAAATCGCCCTGCCGAGCTTTGTTTGCCCCACAGAAGCATTTCATGGTTTCCTAATTGTGATTTTGGAGAGCTGCAGTGGAACAGGGAGTTGGCTTTGGGGTTCAGCCACTCTCACATCAAGCTTGAGAGCAAGGGGAATTTATTTCTGCCCTGTGCAATCAAAGGCTGGTAGAGGAAGATGCTCCCAATGAGCATTCCCTGTTCTCCTGGGAATGTGTCAGCACTGCAAAGCACATTTTAGCATAGAGTTTTTCATGTGTTCATTATATTTTTTGATTAATTCACTGCAGTGTTACTAAATTGCAGTTTAAGCTGGGAAAGTGTATTAGCTACTTGCTCTATTTACAAGCTTTGCAGCTGTAGTCTGGCTGTTTCCCACTCTCTCATTATTTACTCTTTCATTTTTTTGCACTGCTTGTCTTGAACTTTTGTTTATGTGCTGGCTAATCTAAATGCACAGTTAGCTTTTGAACATTTTGTACTTATTTTTTTGTCAGAAAGGCCAGATATGTTTCATGCATTGCTGTCACTATCAATGTTTAAAATCTAGGTCTAGTTTGTCATTTTTGAGAATGCAAACTCACTTGGTAGACTTGATTATTTCTTTTAACTCTGAGCCACTCTTGCAGGTGTTGTGTAAAGAAAATTGTTTCCATGGGCTTTTCCCTAGTTAGATGTAGAAGTGGGGATGGAAGTTCTGATTCTCCCCCTAGAGCAACATGCCCTGTTCATTTTTAGGAAATCAAAGAAGAGGTCAGTGCCTCCATGTGCATGTTGTAAGGTGTAATTCTTATGCACTGAGTTAATGTTCTCTTTATGCTCTTGAAAGATTTAATGGTGAAGTCATATTACTTCAGGCACTTTCAGTGGTATTTGACCTCATGCTTAAGCTGTATTTCAATGTTTTACTGAATAAGAATGAACTGAACATGTGCATGTGGGTTTTTTTGGTTTTTTTTATTCCTGATGGGGCCTAGGAAATGGGACCATCCAGTTCTGGACTTGCCCACTATTTGTAATCTCAGGATTACCTCTTTTGAAAATCCACAGTAATAACAAGCTCTTAATGCCTGCCACAGCAGAGGACAGAACTTCTGATAGCATAGAAACCCTTGGGAGTGGGCAGCTTACCCAGTTTAGGACTTGGGATTTGTTTTTTCCCCAGTGTTCGCTGCATTAGTCTTAGTGATATTAAAAAATTCAGCATGGGGCCATCCATGGGAAAAATGCAGAACGAGCTCTTACCACATTCATCACATGGATGCACAGGAGATTCATTTTTAATCATATTGATTTTAAAAATGCATTAGCAAGGGAGAAAGGAGTCTTTGACTATCATGTTTTAAAATGGTAATAACAGAAGATAAACCCAGGAGCCGTATGAACAAAGGTGGGGCATTAAAGAGTGAAAATAAGTTTGTAGCTGCTTATGAGCAACACTTTCCTTGGCAATATTCCCTATCAGGTACTGTCTTTGCCTGCTAAGAGCAAACGCCCCACGTGAGTAGACACAAAGGTGCTTTACACGACCACGAGACAAAAGTTACTCAAAAGGAAATGTATTTTTTAGCAGCATCTCTATGCCTATGATGTTTATTTCAATACCTATTAAGTTTCTAATCCAATGTATCTTAATCCCCAAAATCCTTAATCTTTGAGTTACTCTTTTACCTCAGAGGTAGAAAGTCGATTGCACCATTGTCTTTGTGGTATCTGGGTTGGTTTGATTTTTTTTTTTTAGAACACCAACAAGTAGACTTGCAATGTGCAGAAAGCAAGGATGTTTTTCTTTTCCTCATCTATTCATTAGATTATCTGTATTTTTCAGTAAAAGGGCAATCAGATTAGAACCATGCAAGCAGATGCCTGTAATTGCAATTTGTGTATATGTGGGGAAAGTTGGTATTATTGCAAACTTCTGGAAATAGGTGACACTTGCTCCACATGGCACGGAACAAATCACACAGACAGAGAAAGAACTGTTTCCCTAGGAGTAAATCCTGCATTCCAGGAACAGCTGTAAACATTGCATCCAACCTCAGGCTCTAAGTGGGTGCTCAAAGTTGCTTTATGTAGAGATTAAAGATAGGATTTGCTCCTCTTCATAGCACTTACACTGAAGGTATGAGCACACAAAACAAGCAAGAGAAGTTCCATGCCTGATTGCATGCCTTAAACTCTACCCTATTTTGTGTTTCTCAGCTAAAAAATAAAAATATTCTATGAATACACCAAATCTGTGTGCTGACAGCTCTTTTGTGTTCTGGACACAGTTTGGGTCGAGATCATTTAATGTCCCACAGTTGTCCCATTTTCTGCTCTTGTCCTTGCTAACACAGTTCACAGCCTGTCCTGGGATGTTGTTGGGTTTTTCCTCGGAAGAAGGGATGGCACTGTGGGGTCACTTCTGACTGGGCTGTGGTCTGAACAAACTGCAGGAAATCACCTGAACAGGGGCAGATGCCTCTTGTACCTGCTCCAGCTCCCATTTCTTTTGTTCCTGTTGCATTTCTTTCACTGCACTTGCCAGCCCGTTGGTGTGGAGGAGGAGAGTTTGAAAAATCAGAGGGAGGGAGAGAAAAAGATTTTCATGTTTGTGTTTGGATAACAGTTTGGAATGTGGTGGTTTTTTATTTTAAGTGGGTAGCATCTGCATCAGGGTTAAAAACTAAATTAGGTCTGTGATGCAGAGAGATCCCACATCATTCTGTGACTGGTTCAAAGCTGAAAAGTGGTATATTCTCCCTTCTATAAATTGTTTATAACTCTTTTCATCCTAAAACAGGGCAGCCAGCCTTACAAAGTCACCCAGCTTTGCCAAATGTCTGCCCCTGACAAACCAGAAGCGCTGTTTACGTGACAGTGATCCTTTCCCTGTGCCAGAGGCAGTTCCTCTTGTTTTGTATCCAGCACCGCTCATGTCCCAGGGCTTTTGGCAAAGCCCCAGCTCAAAGCGAGCTGTGGGGCATCCTTTATCCCGGGGATCCGTGTGACTTTGCCGTGCTGCCATACAAGTGCTCGGCAGCTGCAGCCGCAATTCTGAGCGCTCCGGTTCGGCAGCTTGGCTGGAACCAAGTGAAAGGTGCTTCTCATCAGGGCTATTAAATCCTGACTGCTCAGCGTGTAAATCCATCCCAGCCAGGCGTTAAAAAGCGCCCCATTCCAAGGGGCTTGGGATGGTGGGGGAAAGAAACGGAAAGGCGGCATGAGGCTCCTCTCTCTCCGGAGGAATGGGACGACGGCCAAATTCAGCAGCACCCTCTCCTGGCTCTCGGCTGAATAACGCGTGGGGATTTTGGGCTTGGAGTCAGGCTCCCAACAGGGAAAGGTCGCAGCTGCTGGTTCCTCAAATGCAGCGCACTCGGCGACCTTTCTGTCAGCAAGAAATGCTGGGGTGGCTCTGTTTGTCAGTAAGGGCGGCTGATGTCGCTCTGATCAAAACTTGGGGGGATCCCTCTGCATAAGGAAACGGATTGAAATTACTCTGAAAGCTGGCATTGCAGAGCAGAGAACGCTCTGAGCTCCTGAACGTGCTTCGTGATACGAAACTGCAGAAAAGGGCCAGCAGTTATCCCTTCCCCCTGCTTTTCCTGCCTTGTGCCCATCTGAGTCACCCAAAGACGGGACATTTCCTACAGGAAGCAGTGCCCAGCGTGCTGAGTGCTGCAACCTGGGGAATGGGTGCTCTTACCCTTGTTCTGCCACACTGCCCTATTGCTCCAGCCTTTCCAGAGGTCATGTGCCCAAAATTCAGCCCAGTGCCTGCCTGCACCCCCGTGTTACTCTTGGGCTCTTGTTTCGCTTTGCACAAAACTCTGCAAACCAGCAGCAAAGGCTGGCTGAGAAAAGCAGAGCTTTTCAGGGTTGGGAATGGGGATTATCCACTGCTCCGTGACTGGGCAAGCACCAAAACTGCCGTCAGTGGGATGTCCTGACACAGGGGCTTTTTGTTTTGTTTACCATATAAATTTCAAGCAGAATCCGTCAGTTTCTGCAGCATGGCAGCCCCTCAGTGCATGTTTTCCCCAAGGAATCCCAGGTGCTGCCTGGCCAGACCCCTCAGCCCAGGGGGGATTGTGGTGGTCACTGGGTCTCGGACAGGGTGACGTGCCAGGCTGCACTTCAGCTGGCAGGAGCTGAGCTCAAGCTGTATCAGCCTTAACAAACGTGGTTTTCATCAGGCCTATCTCAGCTGGTGAACCACTTGATTAGATAGATCTCAAGTGTTTTTCCATGTCATGACTAAGACAAGGTAGGAACTTGAACTATTTGAACAAGCGATGCTGGCAATTGCAGCGCTGAAACTCCCCCAGAGTTACCAAAAAATACCCTTACTTGGAGGTAAATTGAAACCTTTCAGGTTATTTTTCAAGCTGCAGCCCAGAGGAACAGCTGAACATAAATTTTTCTTAGTTCCTGTTCTGTGTTTTCTGTATTCATGATTTCATAATTTTTCCACAGTTTGAATACTAGGTTTAGACATTTTTTATACATCTGCACTTAATCACAACCTAAACCTGTCCTTTTTGCACACCTGAAGTCCTACAGAGGTGGATCTGACAGCAAAGAGCACAGAGGAGAAGCTCATGCCCCTCTTAGTCTGCAAAGAGGTACCAAACAACATGAAACCCCAAAACATGAAGGACAAAAGGCAACACTGCTACAGACATCACCGAGACTGAGAACCCTGGTACACAGTGAGACCTCAAGGGCAGAGTTTTGATGCAACTCTTTCCCTGGATGAATGGGAAACCCATCTCTGTTGCTTTTCTTGCAGTGTTCAAACAGCCACTGCTAAAAGCTGTTCTCAACATCCTGACCAGGCTGCTTGGAAAATCCCCAGGCCCAGGGAAGACCTGTGGGATTAAAATTACAATCTACCACATAATGAAGATGACTGGGCTCACAGAACTCTGAGTGCTGCTCACTCCACATCTTGGACACAATTTCTTGTTAAGGAAGTATGAAGTTACCAGGGTTTTTTTAGAGCAAATCTTTTATCCTGAAGCCAGGAGGGTACGAGCTGTGTGTTTCACCCTTTCATTCTTTTTCCCCACCCACTTCCTTTCCTACTGTAGAGAAATAAGTGAACTCTTTGTGATCTCTGCTTTCAGGAGGTTTCATCGCCCAAGCTGCTCCGTGGATTATCAGCAGCTTCCCAGCTAACAGATGGCTGGAAGTGACAGCAGTGCTGCAAGGAATTAAGGAAATTATTTCCATCTCGGGATTGGTCTCATTCACTACGTTCTGCAGCTTTCAAGCATTTTCCATCCACTCAGACGAGCATTTGTGTATCATTTACGGAACGCGAACAAAATCTCTCTGAAGCAAAGTTTCCAACCTCAAGGAGACTTGTTGTTTTTGGAGTCATCATCAGGCCTCGGGCAAAGGCTTGAGGGAAATCCTATCCTCTGTAGCTGGGCCAACAGCACTGTAAACTTAAAGATGATCTGTCTTTTTCTGAGCTCAAGATTAGGCAACGAACCAGCCTCTCGCTGAGCCAGTAGCAGCAGTCAGAAAAACTACTGAGTGTGGCAATTTTTTGGGGGGTAATTGTTTGTGTTTGTTATTTTGACTCTTTGCTCCGGCTGGCTAAAAATTCCCTTTCATGTGCAAGCGTGGAATATTCTTCTGTGAGAGGAGAGCTGCCAAAACCTGAATCAGTCTTTTTTTTCTTCTTCTTCTTCTTTCATTTTTGCCCCACACTTCAGAAGAGAGGCTACAAGTTAGAAAAACAGAATTGGGAAGTGGTGAGACTTTTCAGGGCTCAGCATTTTCAAACAGGGATGCCCAAGGATGGGACTGACCCTGAGAGGGGTGGGAGTGGATGGAAAGGGAAAGCTGCAGGGCTGGGAGCTGCCAGAGGTAGGCTCTGATCAAGGTTACAGTGCTAAGGGCCAGCTGTCCTTGTGTACATAACTGATGTCCCAACAGAGCTCTCATACTGCATAGGAAAAGGAGGGGGAAAATCAATTTATATACCAGAAGGTCTTCATGGTGTGCTAAATAAAATTGAGAAAGACAGAGTAGTGACCATAGTGACACAAACAGAGAAAAAGTCTGCATTCAGCCAAGTTCCAGTTTTGGTCCTGTGTGAAATGACTGATGGGACCGAGACTGGGAGGCAAGGGAGCTGTAGCTATACCCTGAAATCCATTATTTACCTCACTGTTGTCTCTTAATTTGCCTCTGGGTGAGTTCAGCTGGGAACTGAGATCTCCAAAATCATGATATGGGTATGTCCTGACAACTTATAATTTTATTTATGTGGCAGCAATCTTGTATTAAGCAGCATTTTGCTTCAAGGCACGTCTTGCCTCACCAGGATGGGAGATTTATGAGCATCTGGAGTACAGCAGAACGAAGCACCCAGTGCCCAGAGGATGTGCAGACATCACATCCACCCTCTCTTTGCTCTCTGTGGTCTCCACCCTGCTCCTTCACCCACTTTGCACAAGCATAACCCACACCAGGATTATTACTTTTTTTCCCCCTCTTCATATTCTCCTTTAAAGCTTATAAATACAGCAGGCAGGGGTGGTTGTACCTCTGGACCACAATCCCTCCTAAATACCTTATAAAAACCACCAATTTTCAACACGGGAAAAAAGACAGTGATAGGAAAGAGAAGTAATTGTTACTGAGCTGAAAAAAGGAAAATCACAGCTCGTGGTGTGGTGAGTATCACTGTTTTCCATGTAGCCTGTTACATGATTATTTTTTTTTCCTTGACACTGGGATGTATTACACAGTTCTGGTCCACCTCTGCTTTAAAAAAAAAAAAAAA
>VWZT01012171.1:527112-609718 GCA_013397055.1 Pachycephala philippinensis
AAGATAGAGAGAGAGAGAGAAAGGTTTTGCTCGGGGGTGTTTTTTGGATTTACTTTTTGCCAATGAGACTAGAAGCAAAGGTTTCAGTTCGCTGCTGTTGCAGCTGTGCTGATGTAGATGGAGCTGTGGCAGAAGCACATCTGGCTGTACCTCGCACTGAATCCTTTCTGGGAGCCTGGAGATGCCACAGGTTGGCGCTGCCTCGGTTCTTTTGGCTGGGGAGGATCTGCAAACATGTGTTCCACCGAGGCTGCAGCCCCGTTTTCTATTTCTACAGATAACAGCACTAATTTAAACGTGATTTAATCAGGTGACAGACTTCACATCTGCTGCAGGTTCATTGAATTAACACCATTAATAGATTTGCTTTTTGGGGACCTGTCTCAGATGCCTGTCTGAACTGAGAGAAGCCAGAAATCCAACCTCCACCGTTACATTAATGCTGGGATTTTCTGAGGCTCAAACAGCAGCAGGGGTAACATTTTGCCAAATGTCCTCCTCACCCTGCTGCAGGATGGAGCTCTGGTGCCCTCAGCACAGCGTGGGACAGGGACCTGTTGGAGTGGGGCCAGAGGAGGCTGGGAAGGTGGTCAGGGGCTGCATCATCTCTGCTGTGAGGAAAGGCTGGGAGAATTGGGGTGTTAGTCCAGAAAAGGAGACGCAGGGGGACCTGAGAGCCTCTTTTGGAACCTAAAGGGGATCCAAGAGAGCTGGAGAGAGACTCTGGGAAAGGGGTGGAGAGACAGGACAAGGGGGAATGGCTTCCACTGCCAGAGGGCGGGGATGGATGGGATATTGGGAAGGAATTCTTCCCTATGGAGGTGAGGAGGCTCCGCTCCTGGTGAGATCCTTGCGAGGGGGACACGGCAGAGCCGGGACCCCAAACCCTCATCGCAGCCCCGAGACCCCCANCAGCCCCGGGACCCCCAAACCCTCATTGCAGCCCCGAGACCCCCAAACCCCCATCTCAGTCCTGGGACACCCAAATCCCCATCGCAGCCCCGAGACCCCCAAACCCCCATCTCAGTCCTGGGACACCCAAATCCCCATCGCAGCCCCGAGACCCCCAAACCCCCATCTCAGTCCTGGGACACCCAAATCCCCATCGCAGCCCCGAGACCCCCAAACCCCCATCTCAGTCCTGGGACCCCCAAACCCCCACGGCAACCCCGGGACCCCCGGCCCGTGCGGGGCCCCGAAGCTCCGGCAGAGGGCGCGCTGGGGCCGCGCGGGATGGCAGCGGTTTTGGGGGCCGTATTTGGGTTTTAGGGGTCCCTGTGTGTTATTTGGGGTTTGGGGGATATCTGTGTTTTATTTGGGGTTTAGGGGATATCTGTGTTTTATTTAGGGTTTAGGGGTCTTTGTGTGTTATTTGGGGATTAGGGATCTCTGTGTGTTATTTGTGGTTTAGGGCCCCTGTGTTTTGTTTGGAGTTTAGGGACACCTTCCACTGTCCCAGGCTGCTCCAAACCCCGTCCAGCCTGGCCTTGGACACTTCCAGAGATCCAGGGGCAGCCACACTTCCCTGGACACCCCATGCCACAGCCTCACGACTCGTGGGAAAAGGAGACAAAAACCATTCCTAGCTTCCCCAGCAGGAAGCAGTTGTGGTGGCATAGACCCAAAAATGACATTATTTCTGGCCACCAAGGGAGCAGTCCCGGGGAAAATTACCTGGACTTTCTAATCATGCTCATGTCCCTCATTCTCTGCCTGTGACATTTTTTTGGTAGCACTCAGAAGAGCTGATATCAAGGATGGACCATGGGATGAGGGCAGATGGGGGACTTCGGGCTTCTGGAATAACCACATTGGTTTAATGTGTGTAAAACACAGTGTCAGTGCTGTGATTAAATGTTCTCCTTTAGCTTCCAGAATCAAGAGGGAGGAGGCTGCCTTTGTACCTTATAGAGCACTTTTCTCGGAGGTGTGCAATGTTGTAAAAGTGCCACAGAACTGCCACGGGGCTCGGCAGGTCCAGGTGGATTTGCTCCTGACACAGCCCAGCTGCACGCAGAGACAAGGACACCCCATGCTGAACACTGCTCTCCCAGAGGGAACAGCATGTTCCCTGTGCCTTCAGCCACCCTGCCAGGAAAGCTCAGAAACCTGCACTCAAAAACAGGGAAAAAAACCAAGAAACAAAAGCCCCAAGAGCCATGTTCTGGGGGACGCAGCGGCAAACTTCAGAGCTTCACAGCTGCTTTGTTCTGTGACACGAAGGGTCACACCTGCCTGCTCCACTGCTCACGTGGGGAAGTTTGCATGGAAGGACAGCACAGTGTAAATCAGAGTGTAAATCAGAGTATTCATCACAAACACCCACAGCATTGCTCCCAAGTCAGCTTCACGTGTACTGAGAAGTGTGGGTCCTCTCCTCCTGTAGCCCTGCCCTTTCCCTCCCACGAGTGCAGCAGTTACATATTTTTTTTTTTCCATCTCTTCTTTAGCATCTGCCTCTAATATTCTTCCTTCACTCCAAGCAATTAATCCCTTTTCTGTACTCCAATCTACAAATGATTTAAAAAAGAATCAGGAGCAGTGAGAGATGTAACTGTGGCCCGACCCAGTCAGTGAGTGTTTGCTTCACGTTCCAAGCTGGTGATTATGACTAAAATCTCGCTATCTGGGCCACGAGCCTCTGGTGAAAATCCAATAGTAAACACGCCACGTGAGGCAAGCGTTTGACATCTGCAAACGGGTGCCATCTGTTTCTTCTTTTAAGAGTATTAACCGTCTAAGAAAGGAAAAGAGATGCATGAAACTCGGGCTGAGGTCAAAAGAGTGAGTGAGATCAGGGGGTTTTTGATTGCAAAGTGAAATGGGGGATGGATTCACCCACACACACACACACGGCTCTTCTTGGCAAGTGGAGGGGAGATAATTGCAAGTGACACAAAGTCACACCTCCAGATTTGGGGGAACTCGGCATGTAGAGGCAATGATACAGCCCAGACTTCTTCCTAGGGCCAGACCACGGCCTTTTCTAAACAAGGAACTGAGTGGCATCAGAAGACAAAATTTTCACTTAGCTTTTCACAATTCTACTTCTGCTCCCACCCCCAACCCCTGGAACAGGGACCAGGGCCCTGTTCTGTGCCAGGAACAGCTCATTGCTTCTCTTTTCATGACACACTTTGCTCCTGTGGTCAGCAGCAATGGAGCTGGTGTGTTCACTCTCATCTTTCCCACTTCTGGGCATTGTTTCAGACCCCTGGGTTGTCAGAGGAGCTCCAGCTCTGCTTGGCTCCCCTGCAATCCTGCCTGGCTCTGGCTTATCAGGGATTTGGGACTGACTGCTCTGTCTCTGTTCTTAGGTGTTACAAGCCAGCACTTATCCCAGTTTCACACAAACTCCTCGTGGTTTAAAAGATTTACGTCACATTTGGTCCAGGATGGGTGGCTGGAGGGAAGCACCCGCCAGCTCTGTAGGCACTAAGGCAGCTCAGAGAGGATTTGCTGAGCTCTGGGTGCTGTAGCAGGACTGTTGCTGGTCTCCTGGCAGACTCTGGACTGGTTCCAGTACAGGACAGGGTGCTGGGGCAGAGGCATCCCCTCAACAGCACTGAGGAAGAGATTTGCTGTGCATTTCACTTTGCTCTTGCTGTGAATATTTGCTCTTGTTTGCTTATGCTCTCAGTCTTACAGGAGAGCATCCTTCTGGATTTTGATGCAGGTTGTGCACATCCTGAGTGCCTTATCTGAGATGAGGTGTGTGACTGTCCTCTAAAATGTCCAAAAATTCTTTTTAAAATAATCTAAAGTTTGGTAGACAATGTGGGTAACTAGTGAAGCCTACACACTTCTGAAAGTCATGTTTCTTTTCACCGGAGGATCAAAAGATGAAGCAAAGTTGTGTATTAAACAGGATGGAGAGTTTTGCTGAAGATGGAACAGCCTTGGCCCCACTGTCTGCAGCAATGACATGGCACCAGAAGGAACACGAGGTTATAAAAGAGCGAACTCCATGAACTCAGGTTTCAGACCGCGGGAGTAGATCAGAACCTCCCATTGGAGCAGGAACGTGGGACTGGTTTTTCCCAGCTCCGTGGAAGTCACCCATTGTGTGCAGCACTCGCACATTCATTAAACACAACGCGCAATTCCCAGCGAAAAGCTGCTGGTGTCTCACTTGAACCAGGGAAACGCTTTCAGGGGAGAGCAGGGTTTTGATAACGGGAGATTTTAGGCTGCAGGTTTAAATGGAAAGAGGGAACTCTCTGCGTGTGGGCAGGCGTGCCAGCGGCAGCTCTGTCACACAGCTCCCATCGGTCCGAGCCTGGGCAGCACCAGGAGTGCCTCGGTCTGTGAAACAGCACAGCTCTCTGGCCGGTGAGATCCGATGGGCTCTGCTGGGGCTGCTTTCTCTCCCCCTGGCAGGGTGAGGCATTTCTGCGGTGCGGATCGCTCTGTCTCCACACGCCTGAAGGCATTTAGACCTGCAGGCAGTGACCTGGTCTGAAGACTCACAGACAAAACCCACCTCATGCTTGTCCACAGGGACCTACTGATCCATGTTTGCCAGAATGTATCCCTAAAACAACTGTGGCTCGCGGAGTGTCTGAAAAATCTTTGAAGGATGAGTAGCAAAAATATTAATACTTTTTTTTTTTTATTCTGCCGCATTAGACAAGGAAAACCTTTTAGGGGAAAATTTGTTGCCAGGAAATCTTTTTAATGCTTTTTAAAAAATTTTCTCAGGTACTCCTAGCAAGGCCAAGTTGTATTTCTATATGAAGGCACCATTATGTATACAGCAGCACTGCAAACAATCTGCAGCAGGGATGACTCACAGTTCCATTACTTCGTGGGCATTGTGACATCTCTACATGCAAATTGTTACTGTCAGCCTCATGTTTGGATTTGTGTGTGGCTCATACAGAGCTGTGGACACTGACCCTGACCCGTGAGGGCTGGTGGGGGTGTAGCTGCAGTGGCCACTCACTCTGAGAGTTTTGTTCTCTGCCTGAGAATTGTTTTACCCTCAAATGAAAAAATACCAAAGCTGATAAAGAAAGCAGTGTTGCACCTTTGCAGCTGGTTAGAGAAGGGCTGGGTGGAAGTGTTTCTGTGGGCTCCTCTCTCACTCCTGACCTGCTGGTCCAGCAGCCAGGGGGGTGCTGCTGTTGAGCCTGCCCTGCTGCCATCTGCCAGACAGCCTAAAGCACTGACCCGAATCCAGCTGATGGTCTCATGGATCACATCCAAAGCTCTTTAGTTCACAGTCAGGGCTCTGAATACGTGCATGCAAATGTTTATGGATACCCTGGATTGATAAGGGTCTCCAGCTCATCCAGGACACCCGCAAATGTTTGCATGAATGTATTCAGAGTGGGCAAACATTTATGAATACCTCAAATAAGCTAGAAGCCCTGGAGGGTGAGGGGATTGAAAATCCCCTCTGTATTTCTTCCACAAGCACCACTGAGCACAGTGATTACTCCACAGCGTGTGATGGAGAAGAGTCAATCCATCCCTCAGTGCCAAAGCTCTGCATGCAAACTGGCCCCAGTGGGGCAGGGAATGGAGGTGCTGCCCTCCCAGAGACAGGAGGTGTCCCCTGTCCCTGGGGACAATGAGGAGCCCTGTGCTGCCAGAGCTCACCATGTGCCAACTCTTGCAACTACAGACATTTATCTGTTTCCAGCAGATGGTACCACCAACCCATCTCCAAACCAAAACTGTGGAGCTGCTTCTCTGGCTGCCCTTCCCCTGTGAGACGTGGGTTGTAAGCTGTTCAGGGCAGCTATGGCTTCTTGCTGGGAGCATTTGCTCAGCTTTGGCTGAAAGGAGCCCTGCTGTTTCCATGGTCTCTTGCCAAACTTGCACTGGTGCTGGGCTGCTTGAAGGCCGAGCATCCCTCTCCTGACACACACAGTGATGCAGTTTGGATGTCCCTGGATCTCCAGGGCTGTAGCCCATCTCCAGCCACACCCAGGAAGCCAAGTGGCATAAGACTTCTTGGGAGGAATTTTTTATTGCAGCTTCCTACACTGTCTTTCCTGAACCGTGTTGACTTAATTCACCTTTCGCCCCGCTGAGCTAAAGCCCTGAGTGTTTTGGTGTCAGGGATCCCTGGTCAGTCACAAGGGCAGTGATCTGCCTGCTCCAAATAGGCTGAGTGACGACTCCTGCGTGTGGCTGTTGATCTTCTCTAATTGCTGCCGCGTCAGCAGCCACATCAGGCTGTCTGAGATGACGGTGGCAGACTCTGTAATCCCTGCAAATTCCCCCCTCACCTGAACCCTTTGCGTTCTTGGTTCAGATTTGCTGGCCTTCTGTGAAGAGCTCTCAGAGGATAAAAGCAGCATTAATGGTCTGGGGGTTTCAGACCTCAGCAGAGGCACCCCAGGCTGTGACACTGCTGGGAGCTGCTGGTGCTGTGTCTGCTGGCACTGGGCACTGCAGGTTGGCGAGGGACTCCCTGGCACCAGATTGTGCATTAGAGGAAAACTGGGAGAGAGAGTTACTCTGGAAAACACACTGCTTCCAAACTCCTCTGGATCCTGCCGAAATGGAAGGGCCTGCCTCGATGCTGTGCCTGAGAACTTGCTACATAAAACACTGCAAACCACTCGGTGTTGCTGAGAATCCACCCGAGCTGGGGCAATCCCCTCTCTCCAGGAGCTGCAGTTGCTCTCGTAGGATGGTGAAACGAGAGTGGTCAAACAGTGTTAGCAAGTGTGCCTTGCCCATCATCCCAGAATATCCAGGCTTCCAGGATGTTAAGGTTTGTGTGCCAAAACTCTCTTTGCAATATATGGTGACTGCTACCTATTCTTCTGCAGGATGAATAATTCCCTTATGTTCTGGAAAGCTGATGTTTGATAAGATAATAAAGTCTGAGCTGTGGTTGGGTATAGAAAAACTTAACTTGAAAGACTTTTATTCTGCTGCATTTTAAAGTTGATTATTATTTTTGGGTTGATTTTGTTTTTTAAACCATTTTTAAAAGTTTGAGTTAGGAAGACTGCTTCGGTCAGGTTTTAGTGTTCTTCAATTACCTAACTTATTCCAAAAGTACAATCACTCTAGGCAGGGACATCAGATTTGCTGGGTCCCTTCCAGAATGAAGTGTGATGGAAGAGTGGGAGATCAAAAACTTGATTGCTTTTCAGTTTACATGGCATGTCCAACCCACTATTCCTCATTTGAGCTCAATGTTTCTCATTCATTACGAGCAGGCAGCGTGCCAGGGGCTGATGATGGAGTGCCCTACTGAGACACTGCTGGGCTCTCAAACCAGATTTGTGGCTGGACCCTGAGCGAGTATCTAGACTTAATTAGAGATTGTCAAAAACTGCATGAGTGATGGCTTTTTTTTTATACCAAAGGCATTGTCAGGCATAATAAATGATTGCAAAATGTTCCACGGCCCCGCTGTGGCTGTCATCTACATACAGTATAGTCTTTCTTTTTATTGATTGGAAACAGTAATATAATATAAACCAGTTCTTCTCTCAAGCCAAACTGCTAAGGTTTTCAGAGAAAAAGCCATGGTCTGGCCTAACTTGCTGTACAGAAGCCAGCTGTTGCTCCTGGTAGCTGAGACAGGCCACGGTGTCTTGGAGTACCTGTGAGAAGGGTGGAAATGGCAGAGCAGTGACTTTGAAAACCCAGGGGACATTAAACTGTGGAAAGGAAACCTCTTGCACGGTGAGTTTCTACCAAATTTTATCTCCCAGTCAATAAAAGGACTCACAGCATGGATGCTGCCCCGAAATCAACCTGGAGATGCCCAAGTGTATCAATGGGGACTGGACCAGGTCTTTCCTTACTACTTAAATAATTCGAGCATTAATTTGGCTGGCTAGAAAGGAGAGAGACATCCTGTAATGGGAAAGGAGGAGAAAAAATTGTGTATATCTATGCTAATAATAATAATCAACTTCATAGTTTTAAGATGTAGAAATATATTGTATGTGAAAATTGCAATTCTTGTCAAAATACACTGCAGTTCAGCACAGAGCTACCTGGGATTAAAGAAAGGGGGGAAAATGTATCTCTTAGAAGTGGGATCAAGTTTTGCCTTGGGAAACAGCAGCTACAAGCTAACGGGATTTTAAAGGGATAAACCTAAAGTTCTGTTAATGCAGACAAGTGAGATATTATTTCAAAAAGTTAGATTTTCACACAGGCAACACAAAATTGTGGCAGTACATCACAGTCAGCTGGAGGTAAAAGTGCTCAGCATTAACATCAACCCAATGGACTTCTGTTCCAGAGAGGGACTGGTACCAAACTGTTTGGTCTTCAGGGAATTTGGATTAAGAATCTCAAACACCGCCTAACAGCTGTTTACTGTATGGAACCTTATACCTTAGATCCCTTTTCTATTTAAGCCAGCATATTTTAATTCAGATTTCCTTCTTCCTTCTGCCCCCAATCCTGCCTATCCCTCCCCCTCTATTTGAAACAGTTATCAAAAAACTATTTGGGAAATCCAGCCTTCAACCAAATTTTCCAGCATCTGGAAAGAGGGAAGAACTCCTCACCACAACTCAATACTTCCCCAAGGAGAGCCTCCTTTGTCCATTGCCTGGGGAGCTCCCAGGGAGGCTGCTTGAAAAGCCACCAGACCACCAGCACTGGCTTCCAGGACAAACCTTTGCAGGAGTATTTCAACGAGAGGCTGATGGAGCTGGGGAACTACGAGAGCAAGAGGTGCAACAGGAAAACAAAGGCAGAGAAGAGCCAGACCCCGTTCCTGGCCCGGAGGGGGTTTCGGCGCAGGAGCAGCTGTGGAGCTGTGCTGGTGATGGGCCATGGCAAGGAGGGCGAGGAGTCCTGCAGCTCAGCAAACCAGCACAGCAAGGCAGTGATCGAGTGCCAGGAGCAAGAGGAAACCCAGAACGTCCTAAAGATCAGCACGGGTGACTTCTTGGATCTTTTGACACTGCACATCACTGCTCCCCTAGAAGCGTTTGTGCAGAAGAAGTGATGCTGGAGCTGGTTACAGATTTTCGTGCAGTTCTAGAACCCAGGGAGAGTTGTTGCTGTTCAGCAGCATTCTGATTCTAGCTCATATATATCAGTCCCCTCTGAGGCAGAAAGGTGCTTGTTTTGGGATTGTTCTTGATTAACGTTGCATATATTTGTTTTCAATTATTTTCTGCAAAGAATCAGCATGATTGAGCCATAGGTGCAGCTTAGAGCAGCGCTCTATGCTAGAGCATGTATTACTAGAATGCTTAAGTTGCCTTCAAAAAAGGTGATTACTGTCAGAGGAGCAGCTTGTTTCCTGCTGTGCAGTTTGTGTTAGTTAATCTGAAGAAAGAATGTTGTATTCTGCCTCGTTATTTTGCTTGTTTTAAGCCTCTTGCTTTTATCATGGCACTGTGGCCCAACTAATTTATGTTCTTACTGTGGCTTATTTCTGACACAGATGCAAATAGTTGATGAGAAATTACTGATTTTCACTCATTGCCACATGTAATCACCAGGTGGATCACTGCAAGGGTTTGATGCATGAAGAAGTAAACACAGACGTAAGATCTACTTTTAAATATGATCAGCTATTATGGTTTCATTTGCAGACTCAAAAACCTTTGACTCAAAAACCACGGCAAGAGCAAAGACGAAAAAATGCCAGCTTTAAGTTAGAATGATGGAATTAAATATGAAGGAAGGCTCCTTCCCTCTTTCCTACTGTAAATACAAGAACCACATAGTGAATTCCTAATGTAATCTGAACTTCAAATTGTTTATTGTATTTTAATGTTTATCGTGGTCATGTAAGTATAAAATGTCAGCTGCAGCTGGATCTTTTTACTATGGGAAATGTCAATGTTTAATTCCACAGTGAATATCAGACCCAAAATGAGGCAATGATTTTAAGCTTCCAGAAAGATCTATTACTGCCTGTGGTATCATCAGCAATAAATTCCTCATTACAGTTGTGGTTTGAATTGATGTTTCTCTCTTTGCTTTCAGACTTATTTTAATGTGAGTTAACAAGTAAGCCATGCCTCTGGCTACATCTAATCCCTTCCAGTGCTGACTGGAATCCCTTCCATCATTTTTCCCTCCTTGTTCCTCCCATTTCTTCAGCCCTGGTGACACTTTCCTCAAGGTGTGTCTTGTCCCTTCTGCAGGTCACATTTTCCTTCTTCCCAACACCTATTTGAACAAATATTTCTTCTGCTTTGCCTCCTCAGCTCTTGGGCCTCATATTTGTGTCGTTCAGACTCTGAAGATATGTGGAAATGGGAGGGCAGATTAAGGAACTTCTCACATCCCTCTGCCAGTTCCCTCAGGAAACAACCAAGAGTTTCCCCCCCAAAAAAAGGGAAGGGAAACATATAAGACTCATTCCACATCCTTTTCCCCATCCTGGGATCAAGATAATCTAAGGGAACTGGGATGGGATACTGAGAGCTCTCAGCCCTTTATGTGTGGGAGAAAGCACCAAATACTTAGGCCAAATGAATTTTTCAGAATTCCCAGTTGCCTTCCTGCTGCAAATGGAGGGAGCAGCCAATTTGGTGAGATTTTCCCTGCAGGAAAATATTTTTATTTTCGTTATTTTTTTTAAGATTTAAAAGAAAGTCTGAAACCCATAATGCATTAGCAGATGCCATTGAAGGGATGCATCTGGTTTTCATTGTGACTTTGCCAGAGGTTAGTTTCTCCTCTAGGAGTGAATGCATAATAATAACATGGTATTATGTGAGGGCATAATAATAACAGTGCATGAGGGGAAAGGAACAGTATTAATGGGACACAGGCAACCTTAATTCTTTCATTTCTCAGACATGTGGCTTTGCACACTTGAATGTGTCCTTTTGAAGTTTGGTTTTGCAAGTCATTTCCGATCCACAAGCTTTTCAGAAGAGGCAAACTGCCTGCCTTTTTGCTCCTGATATTTTAATGACTGTCACACTGCAATAACCCCAGATTAGCAGGTCTGGAGCATCCTGAGCCTCTCTGCAGACCTCTGCCATTTAAATTAACAGAGGTATGTGGGGACTTGCACTGTCAGGGTGTGACTGACATTTGCTGACAGCGAAGGAAAACAAAGTTTCCTTACGAAATAAATTAGCAGCAATAAACTGTAATTAAAGATAAACCCAGAAAACCAGGTATTTTCTTCACTGAAAGAGTGGTCAGGCCTTGGAACAGGTTGCCCAGGGAGGGTGGTGGAGTCATCATCCCTGGAAGTGTTCCAGAAATGACTTAATGCTATGGTTTAGTGGACAAGGTGGTGTTTGGTCAAGCATTGGACCTGAGGATTTTGGAAGTCTTTTCCAGCCTTAATGATTCTATGGTTCTGTGATTTTCCCAAGCATCTGTAAATGGGCTATTCAAGCTGTTCAGCCTCTGGGCAGTTCCTCTTCTCCACTCAAGACAATTCAGAAAACCAGTTTTTAACAGGCCGTATTTTAATTTTATTTTTTACTTTTACTGAATACCAAATGTGAAACAGAATTTCAAAACCCCAAAAAATAAGACTCTGACTTGGCAGAAACTTGTAGTGTTTCCTCCCCCAGAAGAACCCCACAGACCTGAAATTGCACAGTCAGGCCCATTTATGGTATTTTTCATCTGTAAAGCACCCTGAGGAATTAAAAAAGTTGACGTGCCTTTTAAATTGGATTTCCTTCAGAACAATGTCATGACTTTCCTCTGAGAAGCTGCACATCCCATGTCAGAGATAGTGGAAAAGTGTAAGAAGATTAGATCTCCCAAGAGGGAACATATCTAGATGTTGCTGCACAGAAAAGACACGAAGTTAGAGAGAGAAAAAAACCCCAAAGCACCAAGAGCTGTTTGGAGAAGAAATAAAATTTCATCTCACAGCCTCTCAGGTTGTTAAAACCTTGTGAAAAAATGGCTTGGGTTTGTTTGGAAAGTGATAATATGCATGACCTGAATTTATATAGTCTATTACTTTAGGTTTTACTGAGTTTAGCTCTTGGATGTAGCTGCTTCTTTCATGCAGATAATCTGTTTTCTCAATGTTCTTTCATGAAACCTGATGCAGACACCGCTTGCCATTAGAAGTCTCATAAAAATATTCTTTATGCCTCTTTGAAAAATGCTTCTTTCTCCTCTTAAAGGAAAAGCAGAGCATCATCACTCTCCTGCTGGTGATTTTACAGCCACTCTTTATCTGTGTTTTAGATCTTCCTGTGTGGAACACTGAACAGCACCCTTGGCTGGTTGTTGTTCTCCTTCTGTAAATATATTCTCTGTCTGACTGGAGCTTGGGCAAAGCCTTCTGCAGGGCCTCATAAATCAGGCAGTGCTCACTTCATGTAGAAGCACAGCCCCTGCCTTCTGTGTCCCTGCTCTGAATTTGTCACCCTCTCCCTGAACTTACCTCTGAGGCTGCCAAAATTGTGTTGGCTGCTGGGGCAGAGGGAGGCAGGGGAGGGAGGTCTCAGGGGAAACACAACCTGCTTGCAGATGAGAACCTGAACCTGCACAAGGTGAGGTACAACCTCAGGCTGGTTTTTGGTTCCACCAACCTCTGTGAAGTCGTGACAGGACAGAAAATACAAAACACACAGAGCCACAAAGGCATCCAGGAAGAGATGGGCTGCACCCCACTCTCACTGTAACCATCTTCAGGATCCCAAGGACCTGAGGAATCTCTGATTTCGTGCCTCATTAAAGCAAAACATAGAGTTTTCTTTTATTTAAATTAAAGAATTTATTAAAAAAAAAAAAAGCCAAAAAACCCAATCAAAACAGTGGTTTGATCTAAATACAGCAGCACTGTGACATTACTAGGACATTATGTACGAAGAATCCAAGCAGCCATAAGAACACAGAAGCCTTTATCTTCAGTAACAATCTCAAAATGAAACTAGCTTCATCAAACAATGTTAAAGATCTCCCTGGAAAGAGAAACAAAACCAAACAGACCCTCCCCACCCCTAACCCTTTGGATATTAGAATGATTTTTTTTTTTTTGTACAATACCAACAGCCACTAGCTCTTCTAATTGAGAACACTTGCTTTAATTTATTACAAAAATGATCTGTTGACTCAGTTATGAAAGACAACTTTTAACATTGCTTTAGAAGTGTCTGCTCCTCTTATAGACTACAGTATTAGAAGTGCTTAAAAACATTTACTCCTGGATATGCTCTTGAAATTCAATCAGAAGGATATTCTGTGTGTGTTTATATACCAAATATGATTTTTAATTTTTAAAGCAGGTGAAAAGACTAACCCTAATATGAAACTGCAATTTTACAATTTAATTATTAGTCAGATATGGGCAACCACATGATAGTTCATGAAATCTTTAGGTCTATCTACATTGCTCAGAAACACAAAATAAAGTTTTTACAGCTTTCAGCTTCAAAAGGCTAAAATGTTCAGTCTTTTAGAAGAGTGTCCAGTGTTTAAAAGAAATGCAATTAAGGGAGACTGCATTCAATACACATGAAACAACTCGTTTGAGCTTGCTAATTAACATACCTAACAGCTGCATGTGGGGTGATGAGAAAGGAAAACACATTTGCCATCCAGCCACTACCTGAGATGTTTCTTCTCTGGGAGTGAATCTTCTCTGCAGGACCACTCCAGAAATCCTGGCGTTCCCCTTCAGAGCCCACTGACCCCAGGCATGTTGCCTCTTTTGTTTCCAGACCCAGTCTGCCACAGATCCATCTTTGGGACTTCACACAGCACCTCACTCCATTGGTACCTAGGGAATACTTTGCAGGCCTGGCCAAAAAAAGTTGAACCAATGAATGTTATTTTGTTCCCTTCCTCGTAACTATTTATCTCCAATCTGAAAACAGAGGAAGTGTTTTCATGTGAATGCCACAATTACTGGCCAGCTCTTCAGCAAGAAATGAATACTTAAACATTTGCACTGTCACCTCTTTGTCTGCTGGAGATGTCTTACAGAAGTGCAGTGTGTTCTGTTTCAGTATCTCCAAGGAACTAAGACAAAGCAATAATAAAAAGAGTCCTAATTTAGGAGAGTCGTCTCACTAGTCATGTAAATAAGAGCAGCTATACTAAGCCTATTTCATTTAAATAATAATACAAAGAGTTGATATTGATCTGGTTTATGCACAGACTCCAAAGTGCTTTCCATTGACAGACAGAGAGCATCCCTCCACGTCTGAGAACGGGAAAACAAAATTGCACAGAGGTTTGCCCAGGGCAGTGAAGAAAAACACAGTCAGAATAGGAATACAAACCATCACTCCTGGCTCCAGTACATAAACCAAGGAGAATACATATGTGCCAGCAGTAATATTCATGTTAATGAATAGGCAGCAATCTGTTTATAATTGTTTCTTTCATAAAGCCCATTTGTCAGTACACCAGCTTAGCTGATCCAACTGCAGCAGATTGTATTTGTATTATCACAGAGACATTTGGGGGAGGTCAGCCTATAATACTGTAGCATATTGTTGGCTTTCACCTTCTTTGATGTGATTTTTTATTTTCCCTAAAGGAAATAATTTAAAAATTCTCTGGACCAATTTCTTTATCTTTTCGGTTTTTGCATTTAAGGAAAGACCATTATTACCAGGCAGCACTCCAATAATATTTGTATAAAACAAAGTGTGTCCTGCTCAGCACACAAAAGGGAAGAGTTGTTTTAAACTGATGTAGACTTTCTCTTAACTTTAGCACGAGGGTGTTAGGAATTATTGTCCTTACTCTAAATCATTAGTAGTATTTTAAGTTAAAGGTCATATTTGTGAAAGGCTTGACACAGACAACTCTGGAATCTCCTGTTTTCCATGGAGCCACTGAACAGACTGATTCTTCCAAAATTCTCTGCCAAATGTACCTCCCTGCAGCCTGAGACAGACTGGGACCATCCTCGGGCAGGAGAGCCTTTCAGCATGGACTTCTAGAGCTCCTGCAGGCTTCCACAAGATGGAAGATGGTCCACATGCCCAGAGACAGAAGGGATGTTCTTCCAAAGAAAAATCCAATCTTTCCAAAGATTTTATGGGAAATGCCTGATGAATGATCTCTGCACTGAGCGACTGACGTATTACAGATATGAACTGAACCAAACAATGATCACAACTAATTGTGGAGCCGAGGTGAAAACACCCACATCTTGTCCACAATGGAGCCAGTTCCTGTTCCATGGACGTTGGTGAGAAGCAGCAGCTGTGCTGTAGGGATGTGCATTTATTGCTCTTTCAGAAAAGCCTTGGCAGGGAGCTCCTGACTGAGGCTGGGATGCACAGACCTGGGTGATGCTGTCTGTGCAGGCTGGGGGGATTCCTGCTTGCCTCATCCAGCTGCTCCCTTTGACTCTCAGAGGGACAACATTGTCTTTGAGCCACGGGCCAGACCCTCTGTGCAACATGGCCTTGAGTATGCAGTTCCTAGGCCACTGGAGAAACTCTGACCAACACACAACGACCCACGGAAGAACGTGCAGCAGTGTGGCACCAGCTGCCACTGCAGCCTTGCTGAAGACTCACACACTGTGGGATTTCACAGTGTCCTCCAGAGCTCACAGCTTTTGTGTCTTCCTCATCCTGCCCAGGGTTTTACCACTATTACATGTCGGTTTCCTGTTGGTTTTTTTATTACAGGTCAGTTTCGTGTTGTTTTTTTTTTTTTAGTTTGAGGCATCGCCGCTGGAAAAGATCCACTGGATTTGAAATGTGAGCAAAGAATTCAAGCTGGATCCCGAGGTCTTGGGGGAATGACCTTAAGAATCAGTGTCTTCAAATCAGATGCTTTACTGGGTCAGCCGAGTTGGATTCCTACTGCTGATGGCACTCTCAGCCATATTCTCTGGGCTGGCTGCAAATTGAGGTGGCATCAAGCTGTTTTTATGGAGAGGTGTTCCATCCCTGAACTGGTAGGAAGCAGGAGTCCCTAATCAGCAGGGCCAGGTGAACGCTGCAATATTGAACCCTGCAGCTCCCTAACACTCACTTTGAGCTCCAGTGCCTGTTTGGTTTGATTATCTTCACACCTTTCCAAGCTTCACAAGAAGGTTTTTGTTCAGAAACAACATCTGAGTCATGGCCATCCTTGTGAAAAATCTCTTTTTAGATAATCCAGGTCAAGAGTGCACATCTAAGAGTTTGTTATTTTTTTCCTTCATTATTCCTTTGTTTAAAAAAAGCCTATCATCCAACAGTGGGAAAAAATGCTACAAGACTCAAGTGAACTTTGAGACACTGTAGAAAATGAATAGCAAACACCTGACTCATGAAAGTCTGTCAACTAATTAGTGTTCATCAGACTACTCAACAAAGATTTAAAAATAAAAGACACGCTTGCATAATTCAGGATGAGATTGCAAAAGATTTCTGATTCTTAAAAAGAGCCAAGGTTGCTCATCTGTCTATTGAAAACAAGCAATCAGATCTGAGCATATACATTTTTTTGGAAAGAATTTGGATGGTAACTGAAGAGGAGATAGAGAAAATGAATCAGGCTGGAAAGCTATTACAGAACTGCTCCTTTCTACTCCTTTGTTACGTGCAAACCCATGTCAAAATTCACCTGGAATCAACATACAAAAAATCTCATTGCAAATGCTCTCCAAGGTTGTATGACGAAGCTGTTACGTTTTTTTTTGGAGTTCCCAGTGGTTTTTAAATTTGACTCCACAGAGCCAATGGCCAAACGCCTGTGGAAGCCTGGCTGTGCAGGGCACTGCCTTGACAGGACTTCAGCCCTGAGTTGGCCCAAACTGCACCTGGTCACACAATGGAAGTGCAAGGACTGTGCTCTTACTCCAGCTCTGAGTGCAAGGTAAGCTGAAAAAAAATAATAATAAAAAAAATCCCAACAGAAATAAGAAGCAATACAAAAGAAATCCTGCAGGTTTTGTGGTTGTAGGCAAACGGTGACAAGAAGATCCCTAGGATGGTTCATTAGCACTTCTGATGGATTTTAAGTCTTCCAGGGCTGGGTGCTGAAAGGTTCTGCTGCCCCAGCATGATAACACTGTTTGGAGTTTGTCAGACAGGACAGAGACACTGCAGGGATGTGGCATGAAATCTCCCTCAGCTGGTGCTGTTTTCTGTCTCTCCCCTTCCTCTCTCACTGCCCCAAGGAGCTGGGATCCAGAGGGGCTCCATCCCAGGCTTGATGCTTTCAGGTGCACATAAGGGTCCTTCTTCCAGGCCATCTCGAGGGTTCAGGATATCCAGTTCAGGATATCATAATGTCCTCCAGGCATCCAGAGAGAATAAATGCTCTCATCCCTCCAGGGCTTTGCACTGTCCCTCAGGTCCCACTGCTGGAGTCCCAGAGCTGCTGAGTGAGGGCTGTCCTGGCTGAAAGGAGAGCAGGACAAGGCACAAACGCCCTCATTCACTGTTGGTGCTAAAACCTCACACACCACTGGCTGAGGCTGGTAGCACCTAAAAGGTACAAGGCCAGCTGCAATCAACATCTGCAATTTGTCCACCACCTTTCAGTAAGGGATTTGCTGTTATTTCTCAATACTGGGAGATGGTGAAGAATGAAGATTTTAGTCTTCACATGCCAAATTAGCAACATCTCTAAAATCTTGCATCTCCTATAGGATCTGCAATGCCACCACCTGACATGGGAGACTGGCTGAAGCCTCATCTCCTTTCCTCTGTCAGCTGCAAGTCTCTGTTCTGTCTCTCTCTCTCATGACTTCAAGCTGCTTTACTATGTCATTCCTGTGTGTTTCTCACTCAGGGATTTGCCACTACTAACCTCCATCCTTTTCCCCCTCAGCACTGGCCACATAGAACATACACAAGGCAGTCTAACGAATTTTGGCTATTAAGACTCCCACTGGAATGTCGATTCCTTGGACCCTGGGATAGCTGCACTACTGTCTAACAGGATTTTAGACATACCAGGGTGGCCTTCAGATGTTCCTGATGACCCAGAGGTGTAAAATCACCAGTACAGTCCAGCCAACATTGTAAAGAGCACAGGGATCCAACACACTTCACAGAACACTCTGGGCTGTGGAGATCCTGCCTGCACTCGGGGGCACAAAGGTCTTCCAATTCCTGTGGAAGGGAAGTAACCATATTTTTGATCTGGCGTTCTCAACAATAATAGTGAAATACTTGAGAAGAGCATGATTCTGATGCCTGAGGTACTGCTACTGATCCTGTTCATCCTAGTGGGGACAATGCTTTTGTCAATGGTTAAAGGATCCTGGACAAAGAATGATGGAGCTGGAGGTGGGAGTTATTATTTCACACTGGCATTTTATTCAGCTGAGGATCTGATTGAGGGGATGTGCCAGGGGGTGTTTGCATGACACATGGAAGTATTTCGAGTGCAGCCACAACCTGTAGGTTCTGCTACTGCCCCAAAGCAGCGCAGATCCCACTCTGAACCTCCACAGCTCAGCTCTACAAAGCTGTCACAAATCCCATGGTTGGCACAAACCAGACTGCTGAGCTTCTCTCCTGCTGCCTCTTGGATATGGGCAGCTGTGGAAAGGCCTTGGGATTTTGACTGCAGCATGGAGAACACTTTGAGTTTTGCTCTCATTTCGGCAGGTGCAGGTTTGAAGTCCTAGAAAAATAAATGGACATTTGCTTTCCTGGTCACCTCTCCCTCAGCTTTGTTCTATCTGTCATTAGAAACAGCACAAAAACTAGTGAAGGAAAAGAGCTTAAGCCAGGGCTCCCTTTCTAACTAAAAAGCCTTTGATGGAATAACAACATAAGTAAGTGCAAATCTCAGCTGTGCTGGTCCCAAGACATCACAAACCCTCAGCATTGCAAGTAGCATTCTTGAATGCACCAAAATCTTGTCTTTCAGCATTTAATGCGAGACATTACAAACTAATGAAGAGGAGAAACGTATGCAGTGTTGCTGTAAACCAAATATACAGATGTAAAATAATTAAGAATAAACTGTTCCATAAAAATGCATGTCAATAAACCCCCGTCTGATAAAGCGATTTATGAAGAATTTTCTAGAATTGCTAAAAAGAATGATTTCTCGTTTGAGGCTCTGGAAGTCTTGAGTCACATTTTGTTTCTTTTAAAAAAATGTCTTAAAACACATGGCTTTACAGCTGCTGCTTGGAAAATATACACCTCCAAAGTCTGACTTTCATTTAAATACAAATGTACAAAATGTAAACTGAGACAATAGAGAAATTTACAAAACTTTTCTTTAAAAATAATAAAGACAAAATTCAGTTCTAGTATGATGCTATTTAAATACGTGCAAGTAGTCATGTTCATTGAATTTCTATTGCAATGTTCTAAAGAGACAAATTTGATTCACACAGTCTTGAGTGCCACCTCCAAAAACAGACCTGAGTGGAAATTTCTTCTTAAAATGTGAGGCTCCACTGGAAGGAATGGATAGAAAATCTCCATTTTGGGAGATCCATGTTTTCTTTTTTCACTCAACGGTGGAGGCTCTCTCATCCACAGAAGCTCCAGAGATTATAGTGGAAGGATGCAACATGTTGTTTCGTAGGACTGAGCTGGAACTAGCTGCTTCCAGTGGAGTTTGAACTTACGTGATTTGAATTTATGTGGTGATTTAAACTGGCCTTTGAATTTGGAGAACTCTTTGAATTGTTCTGATGCTGTAGGAAGAGGAAGACAATGACAATTAGATCTCCAAAATATGCCATGTTTTTTTTTTTTTTAATCCAGCACTGTTCATTTTATGGTACTGACTGGACTGCGAGATTTTTTTTTGAAGATCTTCGTATGCAAAATATTCTCCATTTTCTTACCTGTAGTCTCTCTAGGTCAGCAGAACCACGGCAGTTCTTGAGGAATGAAGCAAAGAAGACTCACTCGAGCTCCAGGAGCCAAATCAATTCACTGCAAAATGTCAGTATCTGCTAAATCTGACTAATACAGAGGATACCTGCCAATGCTCAGGCATGGTTCTAACCCTACAGAAACAGACCAGTCTAAGAATGTTATTGACATTTGCAAGTGGTGCCACGGTGCCTCATGAAAGCTGCACATCACATTTTATCTGGGCTGCTCTCTCCTCTAATGGCTTGGTTTCCTGTCATGACTGCCTCCCTCAAAACATGCATTTTCTTTGTTTTTTTTTTAAACACATAAATCAAGGATTTCCACAAGGAACTTCTTAAAACCATGGAACAGTTTCAAAAGGCATTTCAGCATATCGCTGAAAAATAGGCCGGGTAAGAAGTTTTCAACTGCTGGAAACAAAACTCATGAGCAACACTGCAACTGCTGGTGGCAAAAAAAAAATCACACAAGGTGGATGAAAAACCTGGGATATGGAAGTAACTGTGAGAGCCCTCTCTAAGATGCACTGCCTTTCTCCTAGCAAAAATACCACCAGAACAGGGCTGTGAATTTGGGCATCTACAGGAGTTTCCTGGTCTTAGTCATAAAAGGTCTCACCTGTCGCTTAAATATTCTCTGCAGCAATCCTTTCTTGGGTGGCTCTGGGGGGTAGCTTTTGTTTAGGTCTGGTGAAATAGTACCATTTGGTCCAAATACATTCAGCTCCTTGAAGCACTCTGTTTCTATCATCTAGTGGAACACAGTGAGAGAGAGAAAAAAAAGGAATTATTCATCTGCATTAAATAAATTCCAGTAGTGCTAGGTTGTTCAAAGTCAGCAGTGTGTGAGGAGAGTTAAGAGCTGGATTCCTGCTGGTGTCTGTAGAGGGCAAATAGAGTGTATGAAAAACAGAGGCTGAGTCTGCTCTGCGTGTTTGCACATCAGACTTGTCAGAAGCTGCCCCACAAAACTTTCTGTTCTTCTCTTTAGCATTGTGGAGAATTATCAGGCAAAGGCAGGAACACTTACAAAATCCCAGTTATTAGCACCCCTCTGCCCAAGCGGATCTGCTGTTTGATGCAGAGGTGGATTCTGAAATCCACTGTTGGCCGTGTTTTGATATCAAACAGAAATAAAGACCCAGATATGGAAATGCTGGAGGAGTTCAGGGCCCAGAGGTAACTGCTGCAGCTGGGACTACTGCAGCCAGTGGGTGAGATCAGGGTCACCAGGGGAGGATCCTCCTGCTGGGATTTCCAACTGCACCACAGCAGATCTGAGAGCTGTCGAAACACCTCTGCAGGAATCCAGGAGGAGGAAGTACAGTAGGATCCCTGCCAATTTACACAAATACACAGAGCCAACAGATACAGTCACCTGAACCTGACATCTGTGGTACATTACAGATCTTGAAAGAGGCCATTTGTAACTCATGAAAGCATTAGAGTCTGGCAAGTTATCCAGTAGCTATATATTACTGCAAACACAGAGCTCCTCTTAAACCATCTGTGTTACGGGGTTTATTGCAGTAATTTTGCTATGATACATCCTTACCTCATTTTGCCATGGAATAGACACTGATCCTGTGGAAAACTTGGAATAGAAATCGTCATCTGTTTGGTCCAGGTTAACTCCTTTCACTGTGGAGAACTGCTCGATGTCTAACACATCCTTGCAGTACACTGCTCTGGGCTATGTCAGCAGGAAAAAAAAGGAGAAATGACAAGAGGAAAAATATTTCTGAGTCGGACCATGTGCTTTCATTCACAGACTCAGTCAAGTGAGAATGTCTAACAAGTGTGTGTCTGCATCCTCCTTCTCCAGACTTGCTCTGCCTGCATGTTTATCATCAAAGGCTGACTTCACTTTAAGCACATTAAGCTTCCTATTCTGAAGTCCTTAAAGCATCAGCCAAAGTGGGTTTTAGTCATCCATGTACCATCTGGTTAAGAGGTGAGAGGAATGGACAGAAAGAGCCAGAAAAGAAAAATGGAACCCTTCAGCAGTCTTTTCATTTAGAGAGGGATCAACAGAAAACCAGAATGTCTACGAGTGGCACACTGGAGAGAGCTCTGAAAAGAGGCCTCAGATAGAAGTGCCCTCCTGCCCAGATAGCTGTGGAGTTTGCAGCTTGAAAGTTTAAAGGAATGTATCCTAATTGCTAAAGAAAACAGAGGAGGCTTGGCAAGTTTCCCATTGTTTTTATTAATAGCTCAGCTGCTGGAAGCTGCCCAGAATTACCTCTATTAACTCTTTTAACTTGGCTGCGTGTCTTCAAAGAAACAGTCAAATGGCTTTGCCTTTTTGAACTACTTCATTTTCCGAGGTGACAGAGACAAAACTCTTTGCAGTGACGCAACTTCCAGCTCATATTCCAGCAGCCAGCCCCAGGGGAGCAGAAGGAATCATCCCTGGCTACCTGTCACAGGCAGTGTGTGTGCCCAGAGACTTCCCATCAAGGCACAGCCACCCTTTGATGGGCAGAGATAATTGAGGGGTGGCTTGTGGCACCAGCCTGACCTGCTGAACCCCGGCACGTGTCGAATCCTAGTGTCTATTTGTGGTGCCAGGACTGCAGTCCTGGCACCACAAATAGACAGTAGGATTTGACAAACTACAGAGTTTGTACAACTGTGCAGTACTTTGTCCAGTTCTGAGCACTGTGACCAAACAAATTGACCTAATTCCTGACAGAAGTCCTATTTGCTGAAGGCTGTATCCCTCTCCACTCCTGACAGCTGCAATCCACAACATTTTTGCGGAGATGCAGCAATGCAGGAGAGGATGGAGAGACATGGTTTGGGTAACAAGCTCTGCCATTGGCTATGTGGCTTTGGGTGATTCAGCTGGCTTCAGTAAGGACTGGGAAATCTATGGATGAAGCACCAAATAAATTAAATTAGGGGAGCTCTTGAGTTCCCAATAAATAGCCATAAAAATTTATGTGCCTTTGCTTTTGAAAACACGTCTCTAAGAGGTGCCTTCTAGGCCTTACGTGCCACAGTTTTTACACACCCTGGCGGATCCCAAATTTGAGTCTAGAATTTTATAATTTTCTACATCAGAAAGAAATAGTAGCTTGTCTCTTATTTCTTCCCACTAAAGCAGGTCGTAACACCACGGGCTAATTGGCAGGAATGACTAGGCCGCAGAGTAAAATGTAAAGCAAAACCAGAGCAACTAAAGTAAACTTTTGTAGCGTTCAAACCACTTTGGTTTGGTGGAGCTTGCAGCAAGGGGAATGGGAGCTGCCAAGATGTTACTTTCCTTAATATGTTAAAATGGCAGTGTTTACTTAGAACCATATGGGGACTTTAAGGATAGAAGCTCCAGCCAGAAGGAGAGCCCTGCAGGAGGGAAATAATCAGATAACTCTGCGCACTGGGCTAGAAACCGATACCACAAAAGGGTGGAAAAAGTTCTGTTGTTGCCAGTGCCACAAAGACTTTCAGTATGTGAGAGCCTGGTGTGTAAACCTGAGTACGGACTCAGTGTTGGGTTCCATGCCCCATGAACACTAAAAAGCTCCAAATGCTCTCTCAGGCCCAAGTCACCTCCTCTGCTTGAGGTGACACCCTATAGCTGAGCCTGGCTCAGGCTCTCTGTAACAAACTAGTGTTCTCATGATGATCCAGTTCCACAGAGCTCTGGACTTTGGAATTCTGGTTTCACCTCTGTAAACCTGCATGCACACATGTGGCTGTCACTGCTGGCTGTCCCAAGCACCACCTGGTCCTGAGCACACTGATTTTCACAGTAGTACTGTGGATGAGGGAATACAAAGGTTCCCAGTGCCTCCAGCGTCACACAGGCAGGCTGTGGCAAAAGGAGTGGGAATGGATCAAGCCCCAGATTAGCAGCCTGCATGGACTTCCACCCACCCTGCATCCACATGCCCACAGAGCCCTCTCTCCTCTTCCTCCCAGCCTCCCCACTCCAGCCCTGCCACTTCCTAGGGTAGCTACCCATGCAGGGAGCAATGACAGCCCTGAGAGAGAGGAGCTATTTTAGAAACAAACCTCTTGGAAGAGGCCACTGGGGGTTCTTGCTATGGTACTTACATCAGGCACAAAGGGAGGATCCAGCATTCCAGCTTCTAACCGCTTGAAATTCATGCTCTTGAAAAAGGGGTGTCTCTTCACTTCTGCTGCACCTTCCCCTTGACATCCCAGCCGCTGCTTCACGTCTTTGGTGAGGAGCTGAAACATGCCGAGAGGAACGGTGAGGGTGTCACAAGAGCAAGAGCTCCACAAAGATATTTTTATCTCCACTTGATTTTGAATGTGCCCAGAGGGAAGTACAGAGGGGAGCTGCAACTGCTGTTACTTAAAAGCTGAAGTTAAATGGATTAGGACTGTGCTGTTCTACATGCTGGTGAAATCCTCTGAAAATCACCTGCTGTGAAGTATTTACAGTCAAAATAGAGACCATTACTTTTGCCTGCTTTCAGTGAACACTTTCAAGAGGAGGTCTGACATACCCTAGTATAAAGATATACTATATCTTTAATATATATAAAGATGCACATTCCTAAGTTCCATGTGCTTTGTCTCAGTTCTTTTGTTTGTTTGTTATGCTTGTAAGAATAATTTTTCCTTAGAAGAACAGGTGCTTAGGAAAAACAAAAAAATACAAAAAGTTTATTTCTCTCACCCATTACACTATGTTCCAGTGCATCACATGACACATTGAACCAACCCTTTATACTCCTGGGTTTATCTCTGCTGAACTCAAGGGGTGTTCCATCCACGGAGCCAGTGCCCAGTAATTACCCTCAGTTCTGCCTTGTTTGCTTTCAGAGAAGGGCATTGCACCACCTCTACCTGCTACAGCAAGTCCTGCCTGCTTCCTGGGTACCAACGGACACCAGCTGAACTCAGCATCTTCGGTCTGTCAGAGAAGCAAGTCAAAGAACAGAAACACCATGATATTCATAGGGGACACTCTACAGCACCTTCCAGTGCAAGGGAGCTGGAGAGGGACCCTGGATAAGGGCATGTCACAACATGGACAAGGGGGAACGGCTTTAAACTGGAGGAGAGCAGGTTTAGATTGGATATTAGGAAGAACTTCTTCCCTGTGAGGGTGATGAGGCCCTGGCACAGGGTGCCCAGAGAAGCTGTGGGTGCCCCACCCCTGGAGTTGCCCAGCTCCAGGCTTGGACAGGGCTTGGAGCAACCTGCTCCAGTGTCCCTGCCCATGGCAGAGGGTCAGACTGGATGGTGTTTAAGATCCCTTCAGCACAAACCTGCGATTCCATCGGCGCTCCCGAGCCGCTCGGGCGGTGCCGCCGGGAGGCAGCAGAGGAAAGGGCAGCGCGCCGGGGCCGGGCGGCGATCGCTGCTCCGGGAAGGGGCCGGCAGCGGGGCCGGGGGCTTTTCCCGGGGCACAGGGGATGGGAAGGCTCCCTTCGCTCCTCCGCCCCTGTCCCCGGCTCTGCTGCCCCGCAGTCGGGCCGAGAAGCAGCGCTCGCCCCTCGCCCCTGCCCGGATGAGCGGTGATGGCACCGAAAGCATCAGCGAAGCCCCCGGGGCTCGGCACCAGCGGGGCAGGGGCTGGGCTGGGTTCTCTGAGCCCGGGCAGGCACCGAGCCCGCCCGGGAGCACCCCCGGGAGGGTCCCCGGGACCGTCCCAGGTGCGGATGATAGGATGCAAACACTTTTGGGAAGGCTGGGGAACAGTCCCGTGTTGCCGGGGTCAGCCCTGCAGGAGCAGGAGCGGGAGCCAGGCAGGCTCCGCTCTGGGACAAGGCTGCCTGGAGATGCTGCTTGTGGGCTCAGCTCAGGGCTTGTGTGCCCCAGCACCTTCTCCCTGGGCTGCTGCCTCAGCCACATCACCTCACCGACGGGGAACTCGGAAATAATTGCTCGTTGCTAATGTCATGTTGTGATCTTTCCTCTGGTGCCCGGCTAGAGCTGGGGTTTCTTGTCCTTATCAGGGGTTTACAGTGTCACAGCTCTTTGGGCTTCTCTGAACGCTCTGCTACCACTGGGCATTGCTACCATCTGACCACTGGGCATTGCTACCATCTGGGCATCGGTGGTTTTCTTATCTGACTGCCAACAGCCACCTCAGTTCAGCCTCTCTGTTGCTGGGGGCCTCATTTCCAGCCTGAGATGGCAAATGGCTTTGGCAATCCGTGTGCCCGATGTGTGCACAGGCCACCCTCCAGCCGGTCCAGAGCACACTGCAGTGGCAGCAGCCCAGCTAGAAATGGTGGTGAAGGGGTTTGTGGACACAAGAGTTTTCTGCTCAGGTCTTTCTGCCTCAGCAGCAGCAGCAGCAGCAGCAGCAGGAGACTGAATGGTCGGATGAACATGTTTAAAGCCACTGGTGCTGGCCACAATAGCAACTTTCAGCTTCCAAATAGCAACATCCCTTTCTTCCCCACACTTTCCTCTGCCTCTGATGCTGTCTAGGTGGTGACATCTGGGCTGAGAAATCACCACAAGTGGCTGATCCATAAATGTAGAAAGACTTGAGGAAACATCTCTATGCCTTGCCATTCTCTGAGCACACAGATTCACATGATACTGTACCACATCCATCTGGCTCACTGCAAAAGATCTGTCTTTGCTTTCCCTGGCTAGAAGGAAAGAGGGATGCTTTGCTTTCAAATCATTGCATCAGACTTTGAGTTCTCATGGTCCTGAGACTAGGATTTTTGTTGTGAGGGTTTTTTGGGGTTTTATTAATCCTGACAGTTATATGCTCTAGCCTATGTGAAAAAAGTAGCTTTGGAATTTCCAGTCAGAATCGGGCTTGATCTATTCTGGTTGGGCAAAGAAATCAAAAGTTCTTTTAATCTTTTAATCTCGTGTCAATAGGACTTTCCTGACCATTGGAAAGAAGAATCTGAAGGCAGAAAGGCCATTTTTAGTACCCATGGCTCTGATATGCTTTTGGAAATGATACTTTAGACCTTTCAGGAACAGCTGAGGAGCAAGTGGTGGAAGGAAGGGATAGATTTGGACTTGCCTGGAGATGATACAGGAGACCTCTGAAGTCTCTGCTCTCAAGTCAGCTCTGAAGGGATGAAAAGGGGGGTTACTTCCCATCTCTGCAGTGTGGATTCTGGACTAAGTGGGGAGACCAAGCTGATCTGTGAATTTACCCTTGTCAGGCTGTCAGATGTTTAGAGTGGTCAGAGAAAAGGAGAGCTGAGGATAGAAGAAGGCTGCCTGGGGATTCCTGGGCTCCTCCATGACAAACAAGGGAGTATTCAGTAAGTTCAGATGCAAGAAGGAAGTTTCTGGAGCATGAATGCAGTTGGTTGTGGGTGGCTGGCCACTGCTGGCTGAAAGACACAAAATTGAACAGGCCACTGGGAATAGGCTGGGACTGAAAGAGCACAGAAAGGAGAGGATTCTCCTGTTAAACCCTGCTGCAGGGGAGCAGCTGCCAGTCTCTTGAGAGTCCCAGGAGAGTCACAATGGAGAAAAATGTAAAAAATAAATGGAATTTGAAAAGCTGTAGATGCAGCCAGCTCTAGAGGTGGCAACAGGTGAAACCAGACATTCTTCCTGGCTTCTGTTGTGGATATCAAGACATAGCATGGACTAGAATATTTTCCAGAAGGGAAAATCCACCTTTCTCCAAGGAATAGTGAGTCTTTTACCATTTCCTGCAGCCCCAGAAGCTTTCTGCAATAGTAAACCCATGCAAGAGCCTGAAATATGCATCCCATTTGGGAATCTGACATGGAAAAGAAAATGGAGATAACAACGGTATGTTTTGAGTCATCTCTACACTTTTGTTTAATTCAGCTTCAAAGGGTTTATTTAATATGAACAGAGAGCAGAACAAAAGCCACTCCACCAGGCTGATGACAAGCCCTCGTGGGACAGCAGTGCGAGGGACCCCGTCGAACACAATTTAAATGTAATTCTACAGCAGAGCCTGCAGATAATTCACAGAGTTTCAAATCTGGAGATGGCTTAGGCCACCCAACCATGCATGAAATTGATGCCAAACAGCAGAGCTTTGTGTTCTGGCAGTGAAGGCTCCAGATTACATTGGACATTCAGGGTTTAGTCTACAGATTTCATGGGCAGAGCATGGCTAGAACAGGACTTTCTTTCAAAGAGAGTCTTGAGTAGCAGCAGTGAAGTTACATCAAGAACTTGATATAAACAGCTCTCTGATACTTTCAAGTCACTCATTTGATCCCCACTGGGAATTCAAACTCTGCAATGTCTGAGACTTTTTTCCATGACTTTGTTTTGCTTCCTCTACAAAAAGAAACAACTGTTGTGAGGATTGCTAAAAAAAGCCAAAAGTCCCCAAAGCGCTGGTTTATCTTCATGTGATCAGTCAGTTCATATCCAGATCATACCATGTAATAAATAATTCCAAGTCCTAAGATGTCAGTCCTAAAATTATAGGAGTAAGGGAAACAAAAAATTGCTGCTCATGAAAGGAGACAAGGGGAATGCTAAAACCATTTCCATTGACCCAGCTGATGAAGCAGTTTAAGGAACCACCTAGATAAAGTTCAGCCCTGACACCGAAGAAAACATTATTTTAAGCAATTTTTAGAGAACAGAAAAGCAATACTATGGTCAATTACTAAACGAGAGAAGAGAGATGAAACAGCAGTTATCCTTGGGCACGGATAAACTGATAAACTTTAAGGTGTCATAATGTTGATTTCCACAGGATGAAAGCAGAAAGGAGGGATGGCAGCAGGCAGGAGCAGCTGTATGATGACAGAGTTCCTGATGGTGAGTGAGGTACAGGAAAAAAATTCTTTTAAGGAAAACAGAACCCATTATCTTTTAGCTGGTTGGAGGGGGGGAACTTTGAGAAGGGAATGGAGATCAGAAACATGGAACAGCTGAGACTGGAAGCCACGTCTGGACAACGTCTAGTCCAATCCCTCTGCTCAAAGCAGAGTCTCCCAGAGCAGGTTGTTCCAGGATTTGTCCAGCTGGGCTTCGGATACCTCCAAGTGTGGAGACTACACAGCCTCTCTGGGCAACCTGTTCCACTATTTGACTACCCTCACCATGGAAAAAATGTTTCCCAGTGTTCAGAGGGAACTGAACAGCTCCTGTGTCTCAGTTTGTTTCCCTTGCTTCCTGTCCTGCTATGGGACACCAAACCAAGAGTTTGGCTCTGTCTTCTTTACACCCTCCCATCACAGATCCCTTGTGCAGAGCAAAACGGGAGCGGCAGGGATGAAAGGCACCAGGGAACACAAGCCTGTGGGAAATGCAGACAAGCAGGGCTCTGACAGAGTGACAGAGGAGCACAGCAATGTGGGCCCATCCAACACGGCTGGCTTGAATGCACTTCAAGTCACATCTCTGGATGCATGACTGCACTTGTCAGGGAAAACACGCATGTACATCACTGAAGTACAAGGCACAACAACAACAAACACGGAGCATTTCCTAGAAAGACTGGATCTTTTTCACAGAAAAAACACACCAGGAGCAGCTATGTTATATGGGAACTATGGGCTGGGGAGCTTCCCAGAAAGCCAGCTGCCCCTGTTCCTAATTATTTGTTATTCATCTCCGTTTCAGTCCAAAATGAGGTCTGATTTATGGGAAATTACTTACAAAATGAAACATGGAAACATGGGATGGATGATGATTAATGGGAGCTATGATATGTGCCTGCAAAAATGCAAAAGGGCACAAACATCCAGGAGGGGAAGGTTGACGTGGGGTGACACCAGAGGGTTTGCACATGAGAAAATGAATAAAGACAACGTATTTCCTGGTGGTGATGCTATTAGCTCATGGAGTAAAAGCTCTGAAGAGAAGGTTGGGCAACAGGGTGGGAAACATTTCCTTATTCCTGCCCTGAGGAGTCCACTATGGGAAAGCCTTTTGTGTTGGATCTTCGTGAAGGCTCAGGTTTCATTTATGTATTGCAACTTTTTGCTTCATTTTGCAGATATGATGGGTACTTTATTACTCTTTTGTTTCCTTGTTAAGATGCTGATGCAAAGCAACAAGGTTCTGGCTTTCAATATAAAAAGCAAAAAGAATTTCAAAAAATATGCTTGAATAATGGGTTTTTTTAAAAAGACATCACTTGATAAAATAAATTACTTTTGGATGGGAAACCACAAATGCCATCACATTCAGTATCAGGACTAAGTCTCTTCCTGCCTTAAGATACTAATGCTCAGAAAGGGAAAGGTTATCTTTGGATCTATTAATAGTTTGCACAAACCACCTCAATAAACATGCCACGTGGTTGGACAGGGAAGCAGCAGTGATCAAGTTATCAGGAATAATTTATATATAGTCCATGCTTCCCTGAGGCAAGAGAATGAACTAGATGATCTCCTGAGGTCCCGACTCTCTGAAACCATAGTCTCCATGGCTGGAAGATGAAAATGACCACTACAGCATGATGACTGTCTGCTCCCCAGGGAGTGGTAGGTCATCTACAGCACTATCCCATCAATGCTACATTTAATTCTCCTCAGCTTTAAGTTCTCATGGTTATTTTCAAAGTATATGCTCTTTCTGTCACGCAAGGGACATAAAAAGCAACAAGAAGGGCTTCTACTGCTATGTCAGCCAGAAAAGGGGGGTTGGACTAGGTGATCTTTAAAGGTCCCTTTCAACCCAAACTATTCTGACTCTGTGCCTCAAGCAGCAAGAAAAAATTTTTGCCTCACACCTCCATTTCAGATTAACAGCAGGACACACACCAATTCCCTGCCACTCCAGCAGATGCTGCTCCTCACCTGGTGGGAGCTGAGAGGCGACCTGAGGAGAGAAGGCAGCCTGTTGGGGCACACGGGATGCTCTGTGAGAGCCCAGGGCTGCCCCAGATCCTCCCGTGTCGGCTTCACCGGGGGCTCTGCATCGCCAGTTAAGGGCAGTGGCTGGGAGCATCTATCAGGAGTGATGTCAGCTAATTACCACCCCGAGGATTCGGGAATGACTTGGTGCACTGTGAGTTAATGACTTCCAGGCATGATACTTGGCAGTGCTGCCATTATTATTTTGCAAGGAGACTTCAGTGTCTCTTCACGCAGCCAACCAGAGTGCTGTGGATCTGCTCTTTGCCTGCCTGTTGCACAAGACATCGGTGAAACTCTCCCTACCTGTTTGTTGACCTTTCCTCCCCCTTGTTCTCCCTCTACCAGCAAACACAGATATGTCATTGTCTCCAAAGGAGACTTCACTCGTTAGCAAACAACATCCAGAAAAAGGCCACATCCTTTTCCAAATTACAATTCAGCCTTCTAAAGATGGATGTCAACAAGACATTGATGAATTTAGACACAGCTTTGAGATTTCTCAGAGGGATTGAGGATTTCCATTGTCAGACATGGCTATTGTGCTACGAAAATGACTCCCAGCTGAAAGAGTGAGAAAACATTTTAAAGAACAGCTCAACAGTATTAAGAAAAGCTGGATGCCCTGGCACCCTGGGGGAAAAAGCTGCTAACAAAGTTAGTGAGATGGGCTGGGACAACATTTGAGTGTCACAATAATTTCATTGCATAATCTTTGTCCTGCTTACCCCCAGCTCTCACCAAAGACAATGGAAGTGTGGGGTTTGCAGTTCCTTGCAGGAGACAATCAGATTCTTGCATCACCAAGTCCTTTTTATTTTTTTCTACGAGGTTATAAAAGACAGAAATGCATTCTTCACTGCAAACTAACACTCAAAGTGTCACGAGAATAGATACCGCTCCCTTGGCCATCAAACTTTGGAGAGGGCTCAGGATGACTGTGATGAATCTCATGGAGAAATAAGCCCAAACAAACACAGTTTGGACGAGTAGAGAATGCAGTCATCCCATCCACAGATGAGCTTGGTTAGTCCTTGTTTCTGCAGCCCCTCTACGGTACCCAGTTACTGCTCAGACCGTGTCAGACACAGCTCCTTTATGAAGCTGCCCCACTTCCAGCCCCTTACCATTTTACAGATGGACTTGGCCTCCTCAGAGAACTTATGGGAGTACACCTCTTCTGTCTCCAGCACTCTTCTGTCCACTTCTTCCCTCTTCACCTTCTCCTTCCTCCCACGGAACGGTGATTGCCCAGCAATCATTTCATAAATGAGACAGCCTAGCCCCCAGTAGTCAGGGCTGAGTGTGTATCTCTGGTTGTTCAACACCTCTGGAGCTGTGGAGGAGAGTGAGATGCCTTGTGGAAATGCTTGGTATTTACACAGGCAAAACACTTAAATGCCTGGAAGTTTCATTTTGGTGACTGAATACACATGCACATTTGTAAAATACAAAGATACCTCCTGATTTCAGCTGATGGCATTACAGGAAATGCAGCATGCTACATGCCATGGTGTTCTCTCTACATGCTACATGCCTTGTGCATGCTGTCTTCCGACCTCTCTACCAACTCAGTCCAAAAAAAAAAAAAAAAAACCAAAACAGAAAGAAGTTGGATCTAAATATTAAGCAGAGACCTAATCTTAAGAGTTCCTGCAGATTTCTCTGTTTAGGGAAGAAATGAAGTGCAAACACACATCCTGTACACAGCCGGGACATTTCTTCAAAAGCAAATTCTGTCTCTTCGGTCGATTTATAGCTTTTCTTTTTCCCCTTTAAAGAAACCCCCAATCCATTAATTTTGTGTTGCAACCCCACACAATGCTTTTGGGCAGACAGTCAGTGTCTTGCAGGCACCCTCACCTCCATGCATGGGTACAAACACACATCTGCACGTGCTCACAAGCACAGAGCCTTAGTGTGCACGCAAACTTACACTGGGATAACAAAATTTAGACATGACAACTGATTTGCTTGCTTTCATTAAAGTCTCCATATGGTGCAACAGTGGCTCACATCAGCTAGTTTCTATTCAGTCAAATAAGCATAAGCAATTTTTACTCCAAGAAATATGCCCACCCAGAGAATGCATGAAAATAATTACACTGAATTTAGAAAACAGATCTAGCTAAATAAGGAAGTTGGTGGTTTTTTTTTTTTACCAGAGTACAAATCTCTACTCATCTTTTGTGCAGCCTCCCCTGCACACAGAGGAAAACTCAAGATGACCCTGGTCAAGGTGACCATAGGTGTGGATTTACCCATTTTATCATAACCATACAAATACATTTTAACTCCTATACAAAGCAGCAACTAGAAAGAAACCTTCATTTTGGCACATAACCCTCCTAAGATAAATCTAAGCTAAAATCACTAGAATCCCAGTTGTTGTCTCCCCTTTCAATTTTCTTTGCTGATTTAAGGTTATAGACCAGCCTCACTGAGAGCTGTAGGGGTCCGTCCTTTCACCCTCTTCTGAGTTCCACTGTCAGGATTTCTGTGGGAGTTGCTGCAAGGAACTGGACCCAGATGAATGTGAATATTTTTTATTCTTTTTCTTAAGCTTACTTGGCAGAAATATCTCTAAAACTCAAGTAATCTCAGCAAATTTTTAAAAAGATGAGCTGTGGAAGACTTACCCATATACCCTACTGTTCCTACTCTTCCACGGATTGATTCACCCTCGGGGATTTTAACAGCTAGACCCAAATCAGATATTCTAATATGGCCTGGAAGGAAAAAAGAAACAAAACAACACAAAGCAGATATAATAACCTGACCCCAATTAGTCCAAAACCCACAACCATGGTCATTGCTAAAATACTCCTGCAATTTACTGCTTGGACATTTTAAGAAAAGGGTGTTCTGAACCACTGAATTGGAGTAGTTTCGTTGATATGGAAAAGAGGAATTATTAAGGGCACTACGAGGCAGTGAAATAAATGTTAACAGTGAGGCTGTGGACTGGAGTGGATTGTATTAGGTATTTTAAAACCAATGAAAAAAGGCAGAGAGAAGCATGCTGTGGGGAAGGATCTTGAACTGATCACAGAGGATGGATGGGCTGACACAATTCTGTAACTCTGTGATGGCTGAAGAGGCTACATCTGGTCTGCAAGTCAGCACGAGATTTGATTACAGCTGCCTTCAGCAACGAACGGGTACCTGGGTTTGCATAAAACCAGGCTTGGCTCAGCAGAGGATGAAAGTACTTTCAAAAATGGAGAGGGCAGCACAGATTTAGAAATTAGAACTCCCTTTGTGTTGCCTCAGCCTTGCAACAAGAAGGATGGAAAAACAGCGACGAAAGGCAGAGAGCCCCAGCAACGCCGAGCTCTCGAGAACAGCCCCTGCTGAGGGCACGGCTGCTTCCTTCCATCTGTGCTCCGAGCTCCAGCAGCTCTCCCACCCCAAGACAGGAATATTAGTGTATGCTGAGCCTCTTAATCACTTCAGAGCATTATTTGTCTTTGTGCAATATATATCCTAAAACTAACTTAATCTACTTTACTGTGAAAGCATCTCTGTAAACCTCCGAGACTTACCATAATCATCCAGCAGGATATTTTCTGGCTTCAGATCTCTGGAAATGAAAGATAGCAGTTATGGGTATGAAGCTGGTTTTGATAACATAACCATACAACTGCGTGAGTGCATTTATTACTCGTCATAAACCAATTGAGTGTCAACTCAAACAGCAAGGAACTCCTGAAACCAATACAACCTTTTACAACTCACTTCACAGATAGACTGAAACCATATGTCTTTTTCTAAACTGGAGTTAAAATTTTTCACTAAGCCAAGCTTTTAGTTCCTAATCTACCCTATAATGGACTTATCCATCTAGTCCTGTAAGCCCTGTAAACGAACCCCTATAGTCCTGTGTGTTGCCAAATCTCTGCAACATTTTCTGTTATAAAATCTTAAGTTAAGGAAAAAAATAATTTTAGGTTTTAAAATACTTTATTTACATGTGAAAATGGAAATAGCAATCTGTTGGGCTCAAATTTTCTACGTCTGGCATCCGACTCAGAGCAAATACGTGAATGTGTGTCCATGCACTTCCACAGATGTGCAATAATTTTGTCAAGTTTGGAAAATGCGGGGCAGAGAGGGGAATGCTGTGCCCAAATAAAGATCCTTCCTACAAACATTTGTGAAACTCTAGTGCCTGTGTGGTTTGGAGCAATGCCACGAAAATTGGCAAGGTGGTCAATCTGATTTCAAAGATGTGCCTTTTACTGTTCCTGCACAAAAAAAAAAAAAANAGTAAATAATCTCAGTTTTCATATATTTAGCAGAGCCTTGGCAGATCATTCTTCTGAAATGTCTGTCTGCACAAAACCTGCTCCACCAGCTGCTGCTTTGAGATGCCTCCCAGGCCAGCCACGCTGTCCCCTCCTTGACCAAGGCTGTTTTCCAAACCTTTCCAAAGCCCAGCACAACTTTGCAGCTGCTGCCATCCCTGGGCTGCTGCTGAGGTGGGAGCCAGGCAGGCTCCTTCCCTCCTGCTTGTGCGGAGTGGGAATGAAGCCAGCCCAGGAGAGGGGACCAGAGGTGTCAGAGGGGAGCCAGGGACATGCAGAGCAGGGAGTGTCCCAGAGGGACCATGCCCCAGGACTGGGCTGTGCTGGCTCAGGAGCCTGAATGAGGCACCAGTGTCTGGGTGAGGCAGGGAAAACAGGATTGCTTCAATTCACCACATCATGCCCTGGCTTTTATCTGAAGACAGTGTTTAGCCTGGTGCAAATCCAACAGTGCTTGGCCTCTTCTTTTTTGTAAGGCCTTCTTGCATCTGTGAACCAGCTTGGTGCTGTTAACTTCCCAGCAAGAGGCATTTCTGTGCAGAGAGCAAAGAGAGGGCGTGGACAAGAGAAACCCTTGCACCAGGGAACAGGGCAGAGCACAGAGCCTGGGCAGGAGCCCACCCCACCTCTCAAGCTGTACCACTCCAGTATCGTGAATTTTCTTGTGAATGGAGAGGGATATTTTATAGTTTTGACAATCCCAAGATGGGAATTTTGAAACTTGCCTTGTTTTTATTTATTATTTCAAGCAAGAACACAGAGCGCTGTGAGTAATCTCCCCTTCCTGACCTCCAAGACAAACCTCACCCAGTGCCCAGTGGTACCAAGCCTACTTTTCAAATAAACAATGCTGAAATATGTGAAGGGCAGCTGAATGCTGAGGAGAAGCTGTGATTTTTTTTAACACACCACTGTGGGCTTTCCCTGCCTATCACCAGAAGGTTTCCAATGCTGGAGCAACACAGTCAAAGGCATCTCCTATTTATTTTAAAAATGTGTTCTGAATCCTGTAAGAACTATTTCCTTGAAGAACTCCTTGAAGCCTTCATCAGTTACTTCATCATCTGCACAGCAGTTATTAGTCCCACCTAAAACTGTAACTGGGGGCCAGTGGTAAGAATCTTGAGTGCAATTTGGGAAATGTCTTTGAATGAGAAAAAGTCCACGAGGACTCTGAGGACACGAGTTCAGTCCTTACAGTCCCCTGCAATTTAGGGCAATTAGAGGAAGCTTTCCTCCCCTCCTAGACATAAGCTGTCATTCCTGTTTTCAGATTTCTGGTTCCTCAGGATCAAAGCTGGCTTCCTTTGCACAGCCAGCACTTCCAAGGGTTCATGACTGAGATGTCCAGGAGGAATAAAACTCCCTGGTGGACACACTGACACATAAGGCTACTTCCCAAAGGCCCAGCTTCCCATGTGTAAAGCAGCCTTGCCCAAACATACTGAAACATAAACTGCTGGCACTGTGCCCATGCTCAAAAGGCAATTGTTTGTGCAGGAAAGCCTAAACAACTCAATTAATCACTGTGGACAAGGCTCTACCATGTATTTGTGATGTGCCTGGGACAATGTGAACTTGAGGCTGACTGGAGCTTGGAGGCATGGTTATAGAATAAATTTAAAAACATTATATATATTAAAAATAGGTAAATAACCAAATATAAACCAAGAAATGTTATACACACACATATATATATGTATTTCATATATATAAAATATAAAACAAACATATAAATACATAATATAAATATATATATAAATAATTTGAGGAGAACCAGCAGCTTTTTACATTTGCTTTCCATGAACAACCAACCGGTTGACCTTTACTAACATGGTGCAGCTGAGAAATGTAACGGGAGTGCCATGTTTGACAAGGGAATTCTGAACGAGATAAATGTGACTCTGAGCCTGGTTGTTCTCCCGGGTCACGTCTGCAGCGTGCGTCAGCAGCGGCCCAGGAGATGGGGAGGCATTTTCCAAGGCTGTGATTTACTCAGGAGCATTTTGTTTATAGAAAATGAAATTAAGTCTGAGGAATAAGTATTTCGTGATGAATTATTCGCCTTGAGAAAGCGGTGGCATTTAGCTGTTATATTTTATTGACCTATATAGCACTTCTCACGGGTCCCACAACATGCTGCGCTATTACAAACGAGGGGTCTCTGCAGATGCTCCTGAAATGCTGCTAGGAAATGTCACCTACAAGGATCTAGTATCATTCATCACCAAAATGAATGTGCCATCTGAGGTGTAAAGTAGCAGCTCTGTTAAGAGTAGCATGAAAACTACTGCTTAAGGAAGTAGGTGCCATTTCTCTCAGAGCCATGCACTATTTTAGGTGGCCAGATCTGATTTGTTCTATTAGAAAATGGCATTAGCATGGCATTTTACCAGCCATGCTATGAATGTACAAGTCTTTTTTTTTTTCCAATAAAATGTGATTGTGGAACACTGTATTACCTCCTGTAATGTTTTAAAATGTGGTAGGAGGTTTTCTAAGGGAAAAGGAAGCCAGACACTTCACTCACGATTTGATTTTTCAATTGACATTGAACACTTAGTACCATTTTGTTCCTTGGGGAAAGAAAAAACCTCCTTCTTGGGCGAGCACCAACTAAATCAGCATGTTATCTGTCTGCCCTCTGTGTGCCAGCCAGCAAGATCTAAGGCAACCAAGTGGCAGTTTGTTAGAGATCTCCTCCAAGGAACAACAATATTGCAATTTTTATGCATACAAGTATATGCATCATACGTATTACACACAGGCATATCAAATGATTTAAAGCATGGCTTGGCTTTTAAAAATAGCATCTTATTGTCTATTAATCATTGTCCTTGGAAGTTCTTTCATCAATTTACAGGCCCTCTTCTGCTGTGAATGCCAGCAACGATGATTTCACAAGCCGGGATGATGAAGACAAACATTAACTGTTGTTTACAACTACAGTGGCTGTTGATTAAAAAAAATAAATCCTCATGGAGTCACAAGAACTCTGTCTGCAATCTGCCTGCTTATCCAGCCTGCCCTGGAAAAGTGCTTGCACAGAGCTGTAAGCCAAACTGGAAGCTGAGAACTTGGGACCTGCCCTCCTGGAAGCGGCGGCGGCGCCGGGCAGTGCTGTGCCCGCTGGCTGCACCCATGGATGGTGGGATGCTGCCAGCAGGATGCCTCTGTTGTGTGCCTGGGAATGGGCCTCCTTCCACGGCTGGCACTCCAGGATCACCGTGATCCCATCTAGCTAATCACACCAGTGTGAATCCATGCCCTGTGTCCCAGACACCCTCCTGGGATTGCACTCCCTCTGCAACAGAAGTTTTGCCACATCTGACGCGCTGCAGCCCCTCATGCAACATAACCTAACTCATTAAAATAGAGGCTTGGATGGAATGATCTCCATTTCATCCCAACTAGGAACTAGATTCCTTAATGAAATCCCTTGAAAGGAACTTCCATCATTTTCTTATGGCGCCCAGCGCACACTGAGGTAGGGTTTGGGGAGCTTTGTGCTTGTTCTGTATAATTTAGACAGGATGTATTTAGGGAAGCAACTGCTTCCTTCCATGATTACTGTATCATGCTGTATTTACACAGGGCTCTGCGAAATTTCAGCCAAAGCACTCTGGCATCTCAGCTGCACAGCACCACATTGAAAAGGGAGGATGAAGACAGTTCTTTCCTACCCAGAAAAGACATCCTAAGACTCTAGAGAATGCTTACCTGTACACAGTATTTTCTCTGTGTAGGTCTTCCAAGCCACAAAGAATCTCTGCTGCATAAAACAAAGCTCTTTCCTCCTCGAAGCCTGGGTTTCCCATGTTGTAGATGTGAAACTTCAGGTCACCTCCGTTCATTATGGTCAGAACTAAACACAATGCATCCTTTGTTTCATAGGCATAGGCTAAATTGACCTAGAAAAACATTTGTAGCACAGTTGTGACAGTTCAGATGGCTGCTAAGAAGGAAGTGCTAGCTTTTCATTAAAGATTTTCTCCAGAAAACAAACAAAAAAATACATTGACTGAATTTGGTCAATGGGCTTTCTTACAATGGCAAACGTACATTTTAAAAGCACAGAAAAATCAGATGTTAGGATTTTACAGATTGATTTGTGGAATCCAGCCTATGTATCACCAGAAACCCTCAAGGCTCAGATGGCTTCAGAGGCTGGACAAACGTACTAATTCCAAGCATATTTTCCCATGTATGAGAAATCTCAGTAATCAAGGGATCTACACCTCCTGCTGCACCATTTTGTATCTCAGTGAGTTCCCTGGAAAGCCCAGATATCCCAGTCCTGGGGTGATCAAATGGACCATCACGGAGACATGAAGGTCAGCATCACCCCTGAGAGGCTCTGGTGGGTGCCCAAGGAAAAATCAGACCAGCCAAAATCTACCCATCACTTTCAAGTATGTGCCATCCTCTTGGCTCCTGCCAGAGGTAAGGAAACATCTTGCATCTGTTGTATACACAGTGTTTCCTGAAATAAATATAAAGAATATGACACATACTGAGACAACACCTCTCTCTTTTTATTATTTTTTTAATCTAAGACAAGTTTTAAAGGAGGCGCAAGAGCTGGTGTGACTCAGGAGAGCCCTGTATCAGGCAGACCAGCTCCACTTCACTGCCTAGATGCTTCTACACACCAATCTCATCTGATCTATTTGGGTTGAATCTCCTTCAGCCTCCCCCAAGCACCCCTCTCCCAGACCCTGGGAATTCAGGTGATCACGCTGGATAAGAATAGCTCAGCCTGTGATGCAAGCCAAGGCTGCAAAACACATCAGGTTCCCATGGCAGGCACAGGCCCCTTGACTGCTGCATTTCTCACAGACCAGAGACTCAAACGAGACTCGGCAAAGGTACATGGAGCAGGGTTGAGGTGCAAAGCAAAGGGATGCAGCTTCCAGCACCTTTCCAGGAGCAGGAGATGGAGGAGGCACTGGATTCAACCAGAACAGCGCTCCGCAGGTGAGCAGGGAGATGAGGTCAATACTCACTACAAACTGACTATTGACTTTTTCTAAAATCTGCTTCTCGTTGAGCGCCATGGATTCGCCTTTCCTCTTCTTTATCCTCTTCTTCTCTAATCTCTTGCAGGCGTACATCTTCCCCGTGGCTCGCACTTGGCAGGCGCAGACCTGCGAATGGAGCACAACAATTGCCGGCTAATTCGAAGCAAACGCCGTGTCTGGGCTGCGCTTTGCTCCTCACCACCTCCTCTGATTCAGTCCTTTTAAGGCCAGAGACGGCGGCTTAGCGAGCCAGGCCTAGGCAGGGAGCAGCTGCAGGACTGACTACTGTTTCCAAACCTGCTGCGGAGTATTGGTTTAATTATTTCACTTTCCTCCGCCTGCTTCCTCTCCCACCTCCTTTTGTCTGTGCAGATTGCGATCTCTCAGTCTGCACCTCCTCTGCCTCTGCTGCCACCTCCAGACACCAGCAAAACACAAATAAGGGTGTGACCCTAATTCCACCCTGAATGCGACAGCTGAACCCAAAATAACTCTCAGAAGTGTCCTTTTGAGATTCCAGTGTCATGTGGGGTTAAGAAGAACTGTCAGCAATTAATGAAAGACCACAGGCTCCCGTACCTGCAGTGCCTAAAAAGTAAGAAACACCCTTAACAGAAAGTTTCAGGATTACTCACCTCCCCAAAGCCGCCTTTCCCCAGTACCCTGTACTGCCGAAATGTGTTTTTCGTTACTGGTTGCCTGGAAGAAAATAAAATAAATAAATAAAACCCCCACCATGCTACATTTAATGCACTCTCTGTGATTTATTTATTTCAGAGCATACTTTTGAAAAGCAAAATAGATAAATATTATATAATCCCATTATTTCAAGGTAATCGTATTATCTAATATAATATATAATTATGTAATTACATTACTTCAATACTATGTATGGCTTGAACTTTTCAATTCCAACATATTAAGCTGTAATAAAATACAACACATTAGTGAGTCATCAGTATAATTTCTGCTAGCATCTTAGGACCAAGGAGGGTTCTGAATCTCCATTATACAGCTTTGGCCTTTGTTAAACAAAGAGAAAGCCTGAGATCTTCCAGTAAGATATTAATTCCCATGACATACATAGGATGGGCTAACACATTGCTCTGCTTGGCCTGCAAGATGAGAAAGAGAGATCCAAAACTCAATCCATCAGAAAATACTTCTGGTGTCTTAAATAAAACATGAAATTTGTGTGAATCAAAGCAGAAACAATCCTGGGAGCAGGAGAGGTGGATTTATGTGTCATTTGCAGGTTGGGAGAGCAGGAAGACAAGATCCAAGCCAGTCCATTCCCTCTGGGCTACCTGCTTCCTGGGGGAGCATCACGGGCAAGAAGGGAGCAAGAGCCAAATTAAGGTTAAATAAGTCTGTCCCTGAGCACAGAGTGCTCCCTAAAAATCACTTGACATGATCCCTGTACAATCTCCCAGGCTTCCCACAAAATCTGCTCTTCCAGAAGGGCTCCAACTCCACATCCAACGTTTGCTTTGCTACTGTAAAACTTTTATAACATGACAGAAGAAGAATTCTGCATTCAGGGAGATCCCATTTTGTATCCACCACTCCATCACTGAGGTTTTACAAGGATCCTAGCAGTGGATATGAATATCCCTGTCATCCTTGCTCCCCTCTGGCAGGCAGCCAGCCGGCAGAGGGAGCACAGCAACGTGGCTGTTCCCACCACAGGGATGATGAGGCTGATGACAATGAGGAATAAATGCTAAAGTGAATCTTTTCATTAGTGCCCATTATTGTTTTCCTAAGTGGGGGAAGAATAGTGTGCAGAAAGTCAAAACTAGAAGAGGAAAAGATGTTATTTTCAGTTTTCCATGAGGCTGCTGCAAATGCTTTTGGGGTTAAAAGCAACAATTAGTAGTGATAACTACATGTTCAGCAATGTCCCTGGAATAAATGGACTGTGTGACTGCTCCTCCGGAGCCAGCAGGCTGTCAGAAGGAGCTGCTGATCACTCCACACTACTAACATCTCTTTGCTAATCCTAAAAACAATTCTCCCAGCTTCTTAAGCCAGGCATCTCCAATAGCTTGTCACACATGTTGGGGGAATGGAAAAAAAAATCCTCAAAGCATTTCACGAAATTCCTTATCCCAAATGTGAAAATAAGATAGGAAATAGCCTGGCTAGGGATGAATCACCCAATGTTTTTTTAATTGAAATGGAAGAGTAAATGTTGGGCTCAGTAAAGATGGCATGTGGAGCATGTCTTGGCATGGAATGGCTCTTCCCTCTGCCCACCCCTCTTGAGCAGCAGCTTTGTAGCTTTCCAGGGAGAGGAACTGGCAGCTCCTTTGATCTGGAGGCGTCCTGCTGACACTCACCGCTCATGGATCCGGCCCCAGCTCATCCGCCGTAATTAATTCCATTTGTGGAAAATGGGGCTTCTCTCAGCTCAAGGTCACTGTCACCCAGCAGTGACCGTCTGCTCCAGCCCTCCCTGACAAGGGAAAGGCACAAGCCCCTCTCCTTGCAAATTAATACCCACTAAGGCTGCCTGGTTATTGAATGTGCTCAGGAATGTCCAGCCAATAAATACAGTGAGAGGACCTCCACGCCACGTTTTTCTCTGTTTACAGTGATTTAATAACAGTGACAACTGGTCCAGACAAAAAGTCACCACATTCAGAGGGCAGCTAAACAGAAAGACAGCTGAAGTTGCTGAATGTACATTAATTACACCTAATATGTTTAATGTACCTAACAGACCATTAAATGGTCGAACACTTGAGCTGCAGAAGCAAACATTATCTCAACTGTCAGATATTGAGCATATTCTATAGACTTTTCATGGAAAGTAAAAATAAACATTTTTATTTGTTTTTATTTAAAGAAAAAAATCTTGTGACACTTACCTTTCCAACCACTTCCACTGGAGAAACCTGTCGAAGTACATGCTGTTTAGGTACTCTTGGAATGGCTCCCCACTGAGGTGGTCAAGGACAGATCTATCTCAGATGAAAAGGATATATAAGCATTTTATAATCCTGAACTTGGAGCAAAAGAGAAACAAAACAAGAGGAGAAAAATCCTGACTTCTTGTATGGTAGGATTATGTTACTTTTACTTTATTTTGTACTTTATTTTACTCACTGTTTCAATCTAGAAACAAAGTGATGTGCTTGATGCATTTCAGAACAGAAGGCCTCATACAAGCTGAATACTGGTGATGCTTCCTGAAAATTAATAGGGCAACTCCCACTGGCTTTAATGGACTTTTACAGAGGTTGTTAGCCACCAGACAGCGAATGTCTTTGCTTCTGTTAGTAAATTGAAACAGCACCCTCAGGATCCGAGCTCCTAAACTTTGAGGGACATTAACATCTGGATAGAAAATTTCTGGCTGAAGCCCATTTCTGTCAAAGACGGACGGTCAGAGGCATCATTTTGAGTAAAAAGATCAATTTCAGTTCCTGCTATATAGAAGAATTAGTACATGTGACTAAAGTGAAAGAGGATTTCCTAACAGCTCTATGCTTTGTAGGGTAAAACAGAGGAACAAAAAGTCTGAACAGGAATGTGGATTTGCTTCTGGATCAAGAAAAGAATTTTGGGGCTCACGCAGTGGATGCAGTGTTTTGCATAATGGAAGGAATAAAGGAATAAAAAGGTCAGTCTGCAAATGTGAGAAGAAAGTCTGTTGCTTGTGACAGGCAGCAAACAGCCAGAGAGCATCAGGCATCCCATCAGAAAGGCTGGGGGTTTGGAACTAAGAAAACGTGGGCTGAGCTGGGAGTTGTCTAAAATGAAGGTGTCGTGCTGTATAACAGCTGCTGGTGTTGGTTCCCGCCTTGCTTACTGGGCTCCTGCACCCACCTCTGCTGGCAGCACTGGCAGGGCAGAAGTTGGGTTTGGGTGAAAATGCCTAAAGAAACGAGCATTTCTGTCTGGGTGCATACAGACACATTTGTGTCCGTGGCTGAGGGCATACAGACACATTTCCAGATCTTGCTGGAAGGAGGAAATCCTCTCTGAATGACTGCTCTAGTCTGGGAATGGAGTCTGTTTTACCCTGGGGCAGTTCCCTGAGCAAACAAGTCACCATGAGTAATGAGTCCCCTCACTTTAGTTCCTCCCTGTTCATGAGCTAGTATTTTTGGAATTTCTCAGCTGTTGTAATATTATTTTTCTATTAATTTTTGCACCATCAATTTGGAGAAGGCAGGTAATTGCACATGTTCAGTATGCACAAGTCAAATTGTTGCTGTCTTCATTAGCTTTGACTGCACACAGATCATAACAGTTTCCCCTGATGGATGAAAGACTACAAAATAAAAAGTAAGTCTTAATCTGCCTTAACAAATGTCCAAATTCAACATCAGAATTCTAGGTGAAGCTGGAGGAGGGCAGGAGCAGACAGTCAAAATATTAAATGTAAAAGAAAAAGTTAAGTTATACACACATTTTTCTTTCAGACTGCTTTTTATCTGTGAAGATGTGAATGAAACTCATCCCATCCCTGCTCCTACACGACAGGAGGCTTCATATTTGTATGTATGCCTCCCTTTTCTGGTCTGACTGTGAACCCTTCCAAAATTAACATCATTCAGTACTGGTAAATACCAACAGCAAGTTTTTAAAACTTCCTTTTGACCTCATTTGAGTCCGTGTGAAATGATCAGCATATTTATTAACAAGGTCCCAAACCTGGCTCGTTCCTGTGTTTCAGCTGGGATGAAGGAAGTAGCCTGCATTAAGTGGTGTCCAAAGCTCGCCCTTTCCATTCAGTTAATTAAAAGCTGCACGTATTTTAAAAGAACAATAGCTGCCTTTCAGCAGTTGTTTGCTTTTTAGTTCCCCTCTTTGGCAACAACAAAGTGCATTTTAGAGGGAACTGTCAGCTTTCAAACCGATTTGGGAACTGGAAACAGGCACCAGGGGGGTTTGTGTCGAGCACAGCTCTGCCTTTGTCGCCGGGACTGGCACCCACAAGGGGTGCGAGCTACAGAGCATCTCTACAGGACACCAATGCAAGGAAACTGCCTGTGCTATAAGGGAAGGCCAGAAATAACCCACAGCTCCCTACCAACGCAAAGAATAACTGAAACCAGAAAAGGTCAATGAAATGAGTCAAAACAATGAATGACAGCGGAGCAAATTTTACAAATCCCCATTACATCACCCAGGGAAAACAAACCGCACTCAGCCAGAAACCACACGGGCCCGCGTGCGATGATCCCTCCTTTTCATATTTTTATTGGTTTATGATCTACTGGCGTGGACGCGCTGGGGGCAGGGTTTGCAAATGCAGATTGCATACCTGGAGCTTTAGCACATAATGGCACAAATCGCTGCAGAAACTGATAAGCCTTTTCCCAGACAAAGGGTGAAATAATGCACGTTCGTTTGGACGCCACAGACAGACAGAAAGCATTAAAAAAGCCCCGTTCTCCTGGTGAAGATTTTCTGGAAAAGCCATGCGGAGCAAGTTTGCACATTCCTCTGTCTAAATGGACTGTATAGCCACTTAATTTTTATTCACTTTGAAACAGAGATGTTTTCTTTGGATACATTATCTTTGTAGCTCTTTTCACACAGCATGAAATCCATGGCTGGTTTACTTGGCTAGAACACTCTGTCAAATACCTGAAACAGTAAGTGCCTGTGTGTAGTGTATATAATGGCATGGAAATATTTATTATATTTCGTTCAGATGAAATGACTTCACCGCTTGTCAGCTCTGCCTCTAGGATTGTGAGCAGGAGCCAAAGATACCTGCCTCAGGTTCTGAAATGTCTCTCTCTACCTAACACACTCCTTACAAGCTGCAGCCCTGTGATCTTGGGGTGTCGTGTGATACTTACTTTGTACAGGGAGAGAACAGCTCTTTGCAGGGGCTGTTTTCGAGTTTCTCCTCTGTCTGTTGGACCAGTTCTTGACTGACTTCGGGCACATAGGCTGGAGACTGGGGAGAGAAGAGAGGGGCACATTAACTCTCTGACGAGGTGCAGATTCTCCTCTCCCAACGTGTGAGACACATTCATTATTTATGTCCCGAGCTGCCTTCCATTCAATTCCAGCGGTTGTGTAAAAGCAAAGGAGCTTTACGTCAAAGAGCAGTAAAATAGGATACCGTGGCAACTCGCTCCACATTCCACTCTATCCTCACATTGCTTTTCTGCCTTCTCCCGTACCTTCACCTCCTTGCCCAGCCTCATGAATATGCAGGACCCACTCCTTGCCAATTCTTTGAACTGCTCCCTTGCATCTCATGAAAAATGTGCTGGCCTGAACTGTGTACAGGCCATTCTATTAAACAAAAGAGAATTTGCCCAGTGTTTTCCCTTCATGGGTGATTCATTGTGCAGTCTGAAAAATCCATCTTCTTCTTCTTTTTTTTTTTTTTTTCGTTAACCAGCAAAGCAAAGCAAGAGCAAGAGCAGAGCATTGGTACTTATTGATATAGATCTACATCTATCCATATATAAAAAGATGTTCACAAAAGTATCTGGACACCTTAGTTCATCCTTAGAACGACAAAAATAATTCAGGAGCTTTAAAATAATAATTTCAAAAAGGAACTTTGCCAACCAAACATATAAACTCTTTTCATCCTCTCCTCCCTTTGGAGAGAATGTATATTCAGCCCTTCAAAAAGCCCTTACCAAAGAGAGGTCTCTTGCAGTATGCCTTGATGGTAAACCAGTTTAGGACTTTTGGGACTGATTATCTAAAAAGACAGTTTTTTAGGCAGTCCACATTTTTACACATCGACTGTACACTGTAATTATATTACAAAATGTATATTTGTGTGAGTGTGCACCTATTTATAGGCATTTCTCCCACGTACATGGAAGTCCCTTTATGTAACCAATTGGATTTGGGTATTTTCAATAAAACCAGCCAGAGATGATAAAATCCTCTTTCCTTGCAGAAGCCTTAATGCTCAGTGAGGTCCCCCATCCATGCCCACAAGCACCAGATGTGCTGAGTGGGGGGGTCACGGAGCATCATCCCTCATTCCTGGCCAGATGTTCTCATTAACTCACCCCTAGTTAGAGATATCTTGGCAAGCACTGAAATGCACTGCAGGCAGAGTTCAAAAACACTGGGAATGAGGACAGAGGAAGGGGCAGAGGTGGAGCCAGAGAAAATCTCCAGCATGTTGAAAGCTGAATTAAGTCTTTTATCTTTTCCTTCCCACTGCTGAAATGTGAATATGATCCTGGTTGTGACATGAAAAAAAGTAAGTTTGTTCCACTTGGATGTTTTTAAATAGGAACATGGTTTACAGAACTGTCTGTGCACGCTGTGTAATGCCCTCTCACTGCTCAGCTGTGTCAGATAATCTGCAGAACGTGTTGGGGATACCTCTGACCTCGCCGAAATGTTTCCTCATTTCCTCAGTATATTCCTCCATTCTCTCAGCAAAAGATATCTACGGGACACCCACTTTTAATCACAGACGGAGTAGGTTACTAATAATTAAGAAGTTTCATGGTTTCTTGAGAGGTGGATAAGCCCCTCATGTTATCACCTAAAAGATAGAGACTGAGACAAAGCCAGATTTTCTCAGCTTGATTGACCACTGAGGTAAACATACATGCCCAAAATTAAATCTAAGTCCCAGTTTTAGTTCAAGAAAGTAAGAGGCAAGAGGGAAGCAATGAAAGAACTAGGAAAAAACCTCAAAAGTTCTGTTTTCCAGTCCTACAACACTGAAACTACTGCAGGAAAAGACAGAGAAACAGATTAAAACAAAGGCTTTCAAAGCAATATTCAGATATGAACAAAAGCCTAATGATTAGCAGTATTTCAGTTGATTTTGGCTAGAAACCATATGAATGAATACCTTTACAATTTATGTACTCAGTGGATACACATTTGCACACAAATGCTCATTGGTAACCCAGAGCTGGTACATGGCTGTGTGAATCCACTGGTCCGAGCCCTGGTCCAAGATGATCACCTCTCTGATTTACAGGGTACAGAAACACCCCAGAACTCCACAGTCTTGGGACAGCTGTGGGCCGTGAGTGTCTTCTGATGTGAATGGAGCAGCACTTCTGTAAAATCCATACTGGGGCCTCTGACTGAAGTTACTACTGCCTACATCTGGAACTCGTTCTACATTTAGAGGTCAAAACTGGAATCCAAAAGCTAAGTACTAAACTGCATAATTAGTCATTTAGACCAAGTGACCTGATTCTTACTCATGCCAGGCAACTCCATTTCCCACTGGGAATTAATTTCCCAGTGGAAGGTTAGCTGCCTTGAGGTTAGTGTTGAAGATCATGCCTATGACACATTACTAGAGCACTAATTCCATCAAACTTTGTCTGAGATCAAAGGACATTTAAAAAAAAATTATAAGCACCAGCTAACTCTTAATCATAAAGAGGAAATTAAATTCTTGTAGTGAAAGGGGGGAAGAATGAGCAAAAGAAATGGTAAGACAATGTGGGAAGTATTTAAAAATGACACAGACTCTGATTCCTCTCTCCAAGTTTGTGGGAGATACAGTCACCACTTGGGTTTTCAAAACCACTCATTGCTGACCTCTGAGTCTTTAGTTCCTCTGAACAAACGGGGAGCAAAGTAACAAGATCAAGGTAGGCAAAGACCTGAACACACTGGAATCCTGTGCATGGACTAAAGCCTTACAGTGCACTGCAAACACTTCCCTAGACCACTCTATTTTCTGTAACAAGAGTTGGGTTTTTTTCCACAGACTGATCATTTCCAAAGCTTCTGTAGGAAACCATTTTGTGTCATTCTACAGCCCTTCAGAGAGTTCAGGGCACCACATGTCTGGGAGAAACATACCCAACCCTTTCCAACTCTGCCCACAGCTCTAGGGAACCTTTGTATGATCCTTCCTGAGATTTTCCTTGAGACTTCACAGTTCCCACTGCTCCCATTAAACAGCCACGACTGCCATTTTCCCTGTGTCAATGCTGTGCATACCCACAGCCTTCAGAAGTTCAAACAAAGCCAGAAACAATTACAAACCAAAACCCAACCCACCAACCTCCTTTTGCTCCCCTGGAGAACAATTAGGTAGCACAGGTTATGCGTGCAAGGAAGCATTTGGATCCCAAGAGTGAAAGCTTCCAAAGGTAACACTTTGGCCATTTACAGATGAAAAAGTTGGCTTCTTCCCTGGAGGGGCGCAGAAGATTTCTGCAGCCACAATGAAATTGTTATTAACACCATTCTCCTGCTGCATTATGGGCAATGGCTGTAAAACCAAATTTGGCTTTTACAAGGGAACAGAGACACCTTTTCCAACATATTAAATGTCCTGTGGCAGCTAGGAGAGCCATACACCGTGATTAAGACCATTACATCTGAGCTCGTGACAAAGAATATTCTGCTAACTCTTCAGAAACACCTGCAAAAACCAGTTACACTTTCTTGCATTCAAAACAAAACTCTGGGGAGTTATAACAAGTATAGTCCCTTATTTCCCCTAATGGCTGTTCTGTTTCCTGAAGGCAAATAAAGTGATTGTTGATCTCATGTACAATAATGTAAATCGGAATTTATGCCAGTCAAACCAACTGATTAACACTAGGGTAAAGTTGGTGGAACTGAAACCAGATTCACGGCAGCACAAGATGTGCTTAAATTTATCCTACAACAAAATTTTCTCTCATCACATTTATCCTTTTTGACCAGACAGTTTAATAATAGTCCGAAAGTCCACACTACTTTTACCAGGTTTTACCAAAATCTCCTACCTCCTGTATCTTCTCCTTTATGGCCAGAAATTGAAAACCTTTGCACAAATATTTTGCCAGCAAAGCAATATCTCAGTTTTATGATACTCTCCCATTTAATTTTTAAGAAAAGAATGCCACTAGGAATTGTGTAAGTGGTTATTTGAGAAACAAGAAATGGATATTCAGTTACTTCTGAGTGCCATTAGCCCACTCTGAGAAAAGTCTCCACTTCTAAATTTTATTTTTTCTATATTTATAAGACAAAAGAGTTCCTCTCAGCTGCTCTTCCCTTTCAGTAAATGGCACGAGAACAGCTGATATGTCTCACACTTGCTCAGGGTTAGTTGTGTTCATGTCCACAAAGAGTCTGGATGCCAGCAGAGTCCTGTCCAGCAGCAGTGTCTGGTGCTGCCCATGCCCTGGGCACCCCACTGAAGTACCGAAAAGTAGCAAAATCTGATTCAGACCAGATGAAAGCTCCCAGGCTGTGTGACTCCCCATTATCTGTTATTTTGAATGTCATGTTGCATTGCTACACTTCAAAACGTGGCCTCTCCTTTTCCGACAGCTCTGTAAGTTTTCTACAGGCTGTTTCACTCAGACATCCAAGACCCAGTCTTGGCTGAGTTCACTGAACAGAACAGCCATCAAATAAACCTTCTCCTAAAGTCATCTCTGTGTGTTTGCCATGGGACTCACAGCATCTCTCAGGCGATGTTTCCTCTGTGACTGCGTCGGGGACATCCGACCTTTTGTTGATTTATCAGCAAATCAAACTCTTTATCAAACAAGCCAAAGTGCTGGCAGTACCAAGGGAGGCATTCGCAAGACCTTCTCTTTTACTTTTGCATGAAAATCTGTTATTTGTTCTACCTTTTCTTACAAGACAACTTCCAAATGTTTACTGTGCATGGCCTCGGTCGAGGTGTGGTGTGCTACGGCTGTTGCTCCATGCCCGTGGAGCTGAAAGCAGGCAGCCAGCAAGCAGAGATTGGCACTTTCAAGGAGCAGAAGCATTTTCCTGGCAGCCCAGAAGCTGGGGTTCACACTTCTGGAACTGGGGTGAGGTGAGAAGCAGGTGTCCCCAGGTATTCCCAGGAACTGGCAGGTTAGCTCCTTGTTTATTCCCAGAGCCCAGAGCAGATGCACACACAGCACAAACCTGCGTGGGCAGAGCTGGTTCATTGTGTGCAACAGTGCTGTTTCCACGGGAAAAGTGCCCAAATGACAGCGCAGACTGAGAGGGATGTGTCGAGGCTCCAGCTAAAGACATATGGAGTCACCACCATTTGAGAAACCTATAAAGAGCTGACAAGAGCACCAAGTGCCTGGAGAGTTGAGAAACATGCTTAGGAAAAAGAGCCCAGAGGAAAGCATTGAGGAACTACATCTGTTTAGTCTGGAAAAGCAAGGGTGAAACTTGATAAAGGTCTTTTAATAGAGAAATGTTCTTTAATAGAGAGGGCAGGGATCAATTATTCTGCGTATTCTGCTCTGCACTGGGGGAATGATGTGAACAAATCCACTTAATTGGATATGAAGGCTTTTTATTCTCATTTTTCACACTGGGAAGAAGAACAGGCCTATGAATATTGTGGAATCTGTTCTCAGAGGTCTGAAAGACCTCCAAGGGCACTCAGACATCTGTTGATCATCTAAGTGTATTTGATCTCTGTTCAATGCAAGAGGCTCTTGAGCCCTTTCCCAGTCCTTTGTACCAACGATTTTGCAAAACACTGGGCTTCATGAAACACAGGCACATGGCATGGACCTGGGAACAGCGGAGGAAGGGAGTTTGGATGCTGAGTGCTCACCAAAGGAAACCTGTAGCTCTGAGTAAAGGAATAAGAATCCTCTTTGCAAATGAACAGTCCCGCTTCAAAGATTCGTCTCAGTCATCACTGTCTCCTAAAAAAATAAACGACATGGATTGCAGAACCCTGAACTTCAGACCAGAAAAAGGGAGAGCATTGAGTTTGGCCAGACTGACTTTGCAGGAAACAGAGCAGGTCCATAGTTCAGAGGTAATTCTTCATCCTTACACAGTGACTTTCATCTAAGAACCTCAAAATATTAAAGCTTCATTGCAGGATTAAGTCTTCATGAGCGAGGTGGCAATCTCAGAGTATTTTACAGAACAGCGAACAGAAGGTTAAGAGATGTGTTTTGCAGAAGATTTGCTCATCACCTGTGGCTGAAATCAAAGAAGTCTCACTCAGATAAATGAAAGCTAGAGATGCTCAGATTCCTCAAATCAGTCCAATTGTAGCTTGCAATTAGTGAATAAAGAATAGAAACCTAGAAGTGCAGGCTTTCATTTCATACCAGCTCCTGCCAGTGGATGTGAGTCATCAGGGTGTCCTGAAGCACAACTGTTCATCACTACAGAAACTATATGAACCAGAAGGATACCACACTCTTCAGATTGAACAGACCTCATGCAAACTTCTGTCACAAACACAATTGCTTTCCTGGCAAGTTTCAGGCATGCAGCTGATACTGAAACATGATGAGTTATTTTAGAAGTCGCTTGCGTAAAATAAATAACGTGCAGCATATGTTATGTTTCAGGTTATGAAAACATTCCACAACAAACTAGCTTAAAACAATTAAAAACGTTTCAGTCAATGGACAAAAGTTCAAGCTGTAACTTTTCTTGAGCTGTCTCTGCTTCCAAGCATTTGTCTTCATGATATGTGTATTTTCAGATGTTGACAGCAATGTTCCACACATAATCTGTTTGAAAATCTCCACACAGATCTGCTACTAGTAGAGACCTCAAAACTATGACAGAAACAGGCTAAAATGAACTTTTTGTGTGAGATGATGCATGATGGGACGAGAAGAGCTCATACACAAAAACCTGGAAATTCTGGTTTTATCCAGCAGTCTAAGCTACAGCCGGGGAAGTTCCGACCCTGCAGCCAGGGACTGACTGAGGGAAGGTGTGAAGGGGCTGCCAGGGAGAACCCAAAATCCTTTAGGCTGGGAAAGACCTTTAAGATCACCGAGTCCCATCATGAAACTCAGAGGAGAGCAGCAAACGAGGAGATGGAATGTCTTGGCTGTATTTTGATTTTGGGAAATCAAGGTTGGGCATTCCCTTGGTGAGGGAAAGGATCTCAGCACCGTCACAGCACACGCAGGCTCCTGATGCCTTTTGGTGCTACGCACAAAAATGTTGGAACATTCTTTTGCCTTTCCCTGTGTCTGATCTTATCTGTTCAGTTTTAGCTGTGTGTGTAGTGAACAGCCAATTCCACATCAGGAGCAGCTGCAACACTTTAACTGATCAACTTCTGCATTTTCTTTTTTACTATTTTTTTTTTCCCTGCCACAGTCATTTGGGTCTGGATGAGACAAACCAGTAAAGCAAAAGGCTTCATAATTCCAGGATATTTGCTTTGAGATGACAGATGTAGGAATTGGCAGTGAGGTGGACGGGGAGCATGGAAGGCAATTATCAGTAGCAATTTATCTATTACAACAGTGTGTACACACAACACCTAAGGATGGGGGCCCATGGTGCCAGGCCCTACAGACACAGCCACAGCTTCCAAAGCAATCCAATCTCACCAGCCCTGGGAGTGGCAGTAGGGGCTAAAGATACGAAATACCTCATCCAGGATTACAGAGTGGGTCAACAGCAGAGAAAATATTGAGCCTGATCCTGTTTCCTGACCAAATGGCATTTTCAGCACCGAGGGCAGGCTCACCCGCTGGTATCTGAGTGAAGCAAATCAGCAGTGCCTGCCAGCTGTGGGCTTTCCTTTGGAGCTGCAAGCTCATCTGGAGTCATGACAAATCTGTTTTCCTTCATATGCTACTAAACTATCAAAACACATGTTGACACACACAAAAATACAACGACTGGAGACAACAGAGCCCTCAGCAAGCAGCTGAGCATGCTCTTTCCTGGAGGGGTTGTACTAATACTGCACAAAGGGCCACGCTACCACCTCAGTTCTTGCAGTAGATCTGATGTTGCTTCAGGCTCCCTCACTCGCCCTGGACTCCTTGGGGTGCCTCTTGTGCCTCAGCAAGCCCAGCAGCAGAAAAAGGACAAGTTTCCTCCCTGGGTTTCCAGCATCCTTCCTCTTTGGTGCTGGGATACAAGCTGTAGTCTAGAACTATGCCATACCTTGGAAAAACACCAGCCTCTGAGGTTTCCTTTCTGACAAGTGCATAGGAAGTATATGAATTATTTTTTGGCTCTCCTGTTAGTCAGCAACAGGGCCTCCTATCTGGCTACACCTTGTTTTTCCTCTTCTCAGCAGACATTTTTGTAGCTGCTCCTTTCTAGAAACCACATTTCTGCTCCCAGCAGTGGCAAACAAGCAACTGCCATGCAAATGGTGTGAGTCAACATGTTTCCTGCATAAAGCTCTGCAGTCCAAAGTGTGGTTTCCTTGGAAGGTTGACTTATTTGATTCAGAGAAATCTGGGGGCATAACCACAACATGAGTTTTGGAGCAACAAAGGAAGAGAAAAGACTGCCTAGGTTCAAAGAAGGAGGAAATTCTTCCTGGCTCCTATAGGTGACCAGAGCTTAAACAGCCAAAGCCCCATAGAAAATAATTTTGAAACAACAAGTTGTCCCATGAGACAAAATTTAGTTGCTTCATCATCTTCTTTTGCAAGTCCAGTGAATCAGCTGCAGACTTTTTACTCTTCAATTACACAGAAACACTCACCACAATCCCAACCAGCTATGGGGGTTTTGGTACAGCTTATTTTAAGAATCTAAACTGGTCAGCACAGAAGATATGCTTTTGACTCCAATTAGTGAGAAATTTGGCCTCACAAGAAGTGTTTGGCAGGATATTTTCCTGGATCTTCAAACTCTAGTCCTTTCTTACCCATACTTTTAAAATAATTCTTTAGAAACATGCTCATAGAGATTTCTTCACTGAAGAAACACATTTTTCCTCCTTTCTCTAGAGAACAGGTTTATTGGTGGAGGGGTGCTCATAAACCAGCCAGCTGAAATTGTTTTAAATAAACTTGCTTTAAAGCAGAGGAGGGGAAAGTTTTGTTTTACTTGTTGTTGCCTTTTTTTTCTGCCTTAAAAGCATTTTGCACCCGGATTAAAGGATGAAAAGAGATGAAATAACCTGTAGCTGTAGCTGTCAGCAGGATGAGGAGGGCAGCTTAAGGAACAGAGTAGAAGAGAAGGTGAATATCAAGCAGGATTTTCCATCCACTCTACAGTGAGGCTGCTCAGAATCCTCTGGGGTGTCACAGAACCACTTTTGTTAGCAACCCAGTGGATCCGTGGCTATAGAGCATTGCTACAAGCAGCCAGATGTTTGATACAGCTTTTTGGGAGCACAGTGGTATTCCCACTATTACTAGCAGCAAACATGACAGGACAATTCTGAAAGCTTCTCTTCTCAGGAAGTTTTTTTTCTCTTGTCACATGTGCTTAATAGGTTTGGATAACATCCAGTGTCCAGCCTCTTATCAGGACCTTCCTACCTTTTAACATCCTCCTGCACTGATGGATGGCCTAAACATTAGCAAGCAACCTTATGTTGCAATAGTCATAGCTTGGCTTCCTCTGGTAAACCAAATGTCATCTGTTCCATTAAAAAAAAAAATAAAAAAAAATCCCTAAACATATAAACACTCATTTACAACCTCGACATTACTGAATGGCTTTCTTGCAGGAAAACAAACAGATCCCTGCTTGAATTCACTCCTGAGACACAAGGCTGTGAACAGGAGTAACCCTTCCCTTGCAAGCTGAAGCCTGATCCACACTGAGCTCCACTCAGTGGCTGTTTTGCCATCACTTGCAGGGGGGATTCTGTAGAATTTGCCTTCATCTTTTTCCATTAGCAGGTCAAAATCCTGAGGAAACACCTGAATGAAGAAATGAAAATCCAAAACAGAGTCTGGGAAGGTCTTGAAAATAATTAGGAAATGAATTAAACAAGCATCAGGCAGGAACCAGTGGCCCACTCACGGAAAGACTGGAAACACCCAGGAAGGCAAACAAAATCAGTGCTAGCACTGCTGGAAACAGGGCATTCCCACATCACCTGGATCACACATCCATTAGCAGTCACATGGCAGCAGCCATCTGCAGGGAACTGAGAGGGAAGACATTTATTGTAGGGAGTGACACGCTGTTTGCAGTGCCATATTCCACTCTTCCTCACTTTTGCTGGTTGGACAAACAACATCAGTGCAAGGATAATAAACTTGCTACACGCTTCATTTCTGACTCAGGTCAGAGTCTGACTTGGTTAAAAAATAATAAATTAGCATACAAACTAAGCCTTGGCAAGCAGGTTAAGTAACTTTTTAAAGTGTTGTTGCATTACTGGGAAAAAAATATTAAACATGAATAGCTTGAAATGTCACATATCCACAACTTAAATATGCTGATTATTTCGAAATCAATTTGTAAAAAAAAGACTTTTTAAAAGATCACACTTTTTACAGTTATCTAGTGATATTTTAAGGAAATGAAATGTATATTTTTCCCGTGAAATTTAAAACCGTCCTTATGGTAATCCTGTGATTCCTGGTTCCAAGTTAAAATAGCACACTCTATCAGGTTACTGATTCTTCCAGTTGCATCATCCCAGCCAAAGGTGTCAGCCTCAGATATCTCATCTGAATTTGCCCTGGCTCATTCTTGTGAGGCTACTCAGATGCTGAAGTCTCCAGATGTTTTTCCAGAATCCTAATTTCCTATTACGAGGGAATCAGGTGAGAAATAAGGTATGATTAATTTCCATTATCACCATGTGCCTCTTCATTCCCTTCTTTGTTGGGATTAAGCACAGGGCTGCCTGTTACTGTTTCTGAGTTTAGCACACGGAATCCTGAGCTCAGGAAGACACTAGATGACGCATTATGCTTTTAGCTTCAGAAATCCCAAACTGAAATAATCAGCAAAGTTGCAGCAAGTGGGGGGATGGAAGGGCTGTGGAGGTCAGGTCTTGAAAGCACTCCTGAACTGTTGAGAAGTTGTGCACAGAAACCTGTGTGGATATGCCGTGCAAGGTAATTTAATGTATTCTGAATTACACCTGGCAAGGAATTCACCTCATCACCCTTCAAACATCTGAAAGCTGAGACACTCAGACTCTCCCCGGGCTCCCCACAGCCAGTGGGCAGAAAGAGTCATCTCATCTCTCCAATCCAGATGCCTCCAAGGCCGAGTGCTGGGAATGCAAGAGGCTGGACTCACCAGAGGTCTATTTTAATGTCATTCTGTGCAAACACACAAGAGCCATCTCCTGCAGATTTCTGGAAGTTTTGCAAGTCAGTGTTCCAGACAGCTGGAAAAGGCTGATTCCTTTTTTCCCACGTGGGCAAAATTTTCAGGCAGAAGAGGCTGTTTCTGGGAAAGCTGAATAGACCTGAAAGCCTTTTAGAATTAACTTCCCTGGCCACCGGATAATCCATACAAACTGAATACAAGTCATGAGGGGCATGCAGAGGGGAAAGGGAAAAGATGACCCCTGAAACAGAGAGGAGGAAACTATAATTAGCATATTCATTAGCCAAGGGCAGGCAAGTACAGCCTTCCTGTTGCCAGATAAGCCCAGCAGATCTGCTCTTTGTTTGCAGAGTCCCCTTGGATGGCTGGCTGCTCTCCGGGAGGAGCTGGAGCAGGCTGGGGGGCCTGCCCTGCCTCACAGACAGATGTCAGCCAGGTTTACATCCATCCATTAGTGGAAACGAGTTTCCATTTTCCAAAGGGTCAAGTCAGAGGAATTCCAGCAAACACAGGGAAGCCAGAAGGCTTCTGCCCAATGACCACGGCATCCCAATGCTTTTCCTGACCACAAATGACAAACAGTTACGAGGCATGAGCACTGGGGAGTGTAACTTCTCCAGAACAGGGAAGGACAAGCAGAGCTCCAACAGCACTGATTAGCACAAAACCAGTGGAGTTAATTACTCCAGCCCAGACCTTCCACCAGTCTGAGCAAATGCACTGCAAATGCAGCCCTCCGTAAGTCTAAAGGACAGGACACAGGACCACCCAAGGACCTAGTCTGGGACAGCAGCATCAGGACAGGGCAGGCTCCATGTTGTTTCCATAGACTCTCCTGCACTTTGGCACCACTGCAAAGAGACAGAAGCCCTCAGTAAGTGTTTAGTTAACTAACATTTGTATTATAAACAGTGGGTAAAGGATGAGGAAATAGGACTCGAGCAAACCGTGAGAAAAAAGCCTTTTTGCCTGAGACCACAGCAAAGAGACTCCTAATCAAGGCAACACTGTGATTTTTCAGATTCCCTACCACACTACATTACAGCCCAGCCTCAGTGACAGACAAACGTTTATTAAAATAAATTCTGACTAGAAAGCATTAATTCGAGTAACACGGTTGCCGTTCTGCCTCTCAGATATTTTCCCAGAACTGAACTTTGGAAAGATGAGCTTTTTCAGAAAGCCCACTGAGAAGGTACTTTCCTGGACCCAGACACAGTGATCAGCAGAGATATTGATCGCGCTGTCTCTGCAACAACAACAGGAATTATACATTGATTTCTCTGGAGACTGGATTATGTATCGATTAAGCGAGCTGCAAAGCAGAGCCCTAAGTAATGCTATCATGTCTGGCTAAAATGGTACTCGTAGAGTAGTGGAGTCAATAGAAAGGGGAGATGAGAAATCCATTGAGGCAAAGGGCAAAGTCCCAGGGTAATTAATTAAATCGCAAAATTCTCCTGGCTCAAGCGATGCCAGGATTTCTACTTCAGCATTTAGCATCCTGAAAAGTCTCCTAATAGGAGCCCAAAGGACGCAGTGAATAACGCTTTGAGCAAGTAAATAATTCTAGCCCATCCTGAGTCCATCTCACACCCCGTGGACAGACAGGCACTTCATTCATTGCTTACTTCAATTGGGTCATTAATGAAATGCATGGGGTTTAGAAAAATTTGAAAACTAGCTGTAGAGATAACTCTCAGCCCAAGCCTTAAGGGGCCATCCACTGCAGCCAGTGAAAAGAGATACTGTGTTGGCCTTTTATCAGCAAGATAATAAGCTTACAGGGGGACAGTGATGACTTGCTGGATATAAGTGATACAAGCTGAATTTGTAGGAGAAAGATAACAATGTAGAAAACAGTCCCTGAAGGCTCACCTTTCAAAACACAGAGCCTCTGTCTCGCATTAAACTCTGCAGATTGCTTTACAGAAGCTTAATGTTTCCATCTTCCACTGCTTCCCTTAGAGTGGCATTCAGCTTTTGTTTTGGCCACCCCAAAAACTAATTATAACGTGTTCCCCAGGAGGCAGGTAGTAAAACTAAACACTTAGAGGAAGAGGTCTCAGGACTTGAATCCAATTCTTGGTGTGGTGTGACCTGCAGGATTCAGCCAGAATCATTAAGAAGTGATAGATGAAACTTCCCTTCTGGGAGATGGAAGGGCTTCACTGATCAGCAAAGATGACTCACCCACAAGCACAAGTGCTGAAGTTTGCATTTATTTTGGTGGTGGAAATAGGAAGGACAGGAAGAAATCTCAAGCAGAGAGGTGAAGATCCTTGTTTTCAAGATCAAAGCAATGGCCAAAAGGAAACTACTACAATGGTGCACAGAGCTGGGAGAGGTGTCTGTGAGCAGGAGCCAGACTCGGCTGCAAGGCCCGGCCCAGCAGAAGGGCTCATGAATCATTTTAATTTCATCTAACCCGTCTTACAGAGATGTTTTCTTCTCCATACACAACTGATTTTAGCCAGTAGACAAGTGGAAGGTCAGGCACTGCTGATCAGCCAGAGTCCCTTTCAAGGGACTTTACCCTCCCTTCCTTATCCTATAATTGTTCATAAAAACAAATACACAGTTTTCTTTACCAAAATCTCCACTGCTAGCCTTAGACTGGAGTAAGGAGGTTATTGCTGTGCCCAGCTAACCTCTTGCAGCAAAGAAAGTGCAAACATGGCCTTTATTCCGTGCATTTCCTGGAGGAAAGGAGACTGGACAGGAATTCAGATAAGAAAATTAATGCTGTTGCTGTTCTTCATATTCTGTGAAGTATTTTAATGGGGATAACAATACACATTAGACATCCTGTTCAGTAACATTTTTAGTACCCAGCTGAGTCCAAATATAAACTATAATGGCATATGGAGACTGTCTTAAGAGCCATTTCAAATCAATTTAGTTTTATATAGCGTCTCTCCAAGTCTCTCAAGGTGATTTACAGTGAAAAAGCAAATAGTGGGATAGTGATTTAGTAGAGTAAGGCATGGCAGCTGTCAGGCAGGAAGGCAAAAATGCTGCATGGAGACGTAAAAGTCTAATTTAAAAGCAGTACAAAGGTAAATATATCTCTTTGCTCTTCCAGTACAAGAAGCAGTCAGGTAATGAAGCCAGGTTGGGTTCAGTTTAACTCAACAGTTCAATGGAGCCATTTACAGATGGAACTGGACCTAAAATTGAACCTTTTCCACTCAACTGCCGAGATTAGGAAAAAAAACAGGGAAGAAATATTTGTGACCAATTCATTTTAACAGTTTTACCATCATATTTCACAACCTCAGAAATTCTAGACTTCCTGTGGGTTGGACTTTTGCCCTAGGGGCTTATGAAGTCAAGCAGGCAGCTTTAAGTGCCTTTTTCATGGAAATTGTTAAAGCCTTTTTTAAAGAAGCAAGATTCTAGTCAAGAAACCTTGACCTGGCTGGTGTGACAATCATTGTGCTGCTCCTGTGCACGGAGAAGGAATAATTCTTCAGAGAATGTTTCCCTCAGCTACAGGACACCCTTCCTGTGGGTTTTTGCCCTCCTGCTCACCCCTCAAGTGAAGCTGCTACAGAAGCCATGAAAACACTCATATTTTGGCATTCTTAGCATGAAGCTCACATGTGCTCCTTACATTTCCCTCCCACCAAACAGCTCAGAACGGGCTGTTGGATGTGGCTGTTTCAGCAAATTTTAGGCACGAGAGAGGGAATACTACTGTCCTCCTAGGACCTGAGTGCACAGAATCCTGGAACAGCTCAGCGTGGAAGGGACCTTTGAAGATCATCTGGTCCAACCTTTCATGGGAAAGGGAGCCTAGATGAGATGATCTAGTGCCCAACAGCATCTTGAAAACCTCCAGTGATGAGGACTCATCCTTAGGGAGGTTGTTCCTATGTACCCCCTCTTTGAGAGGCCTCAACCACCCACAATCCCTTCCAGGTGCCAGTGTTTGTCAGTATTTGTCTGCAGGTCAGGGAGATGCTGGGGGCCTGAGCTGCTTTTCCACCAGGACAAAGATTTCAAGTCCCCAACAAGCAGGCAGGGGCTGTTCAGGACGGCAAAGCTGTGGAGAGCTGAATTGTGATCACTTGCAAAAGCAGCTCCCTGCTCTACCATCCTGGCCTCGGGGTGGATGCTGAGTGTTCTCACACGGAGCTCTCCTGGTGGGAATGCTGCTCCCACACTTCGAGCCCAGCACTGGCACCGTGGCCCCGTGTCACAGGCAGTGACTGCGTGAGTCACACGGGGCTGGGAGTCCTGCTGTGATGTCTGCCCATCTGGGAGAGTGCCTTCCCTCCCTCTCTGCTGTGCAAGAAGTGTCATTGAATAAAGTTTATTGAATAAAGTGCATGTTCCCCATGCAAACGAACGCACTTTGGAATGGTGATATACTGACACGTCGCATGTTAAATATGTATAACCTTTAAAAACCTAGGCAAGAACTAAAAATCATTTATAAATATTAAAGAGCACCGAGTCTACTTTTTGTTTTCACTGTGCTTCTGATCCTGCGCTCTGGGAAAAATACTCCTCACATTGTAAGACTGAATTATCTGTCCAAGAACTAAACCTATAATTTTATTCTATCAGTCAAGCTGTATGTCACACTATTTTTGTATCAAGACAATCAGGTTCTTTGAAGCACAGACACACACCTACTTAAAAAGAAGCTTTCAGCTGAAAGCAGAAGACTCCAGAATCAGCAGCAATTTGTACCTTTCAAGGGACTGCTAATTCAATGGAGAAATGAAGATTCCAATGAGAAGAAGGTTTCTTTGCTGGCCAGGATGATGTTCCATTAGGACATTTGGGTCCAGATCCATCCATTTGGACTACAGACATCTAACCTGGCTTTAAATCATTGACTTCTGATGGCTTCTAATGTGTCTTGTTCCTTGACAAGAAAGGACAGTAGGCCATCTGCACTCCTCACCTGACCAGCTTAGTTAGGTATCAAAAATGAAATTAAGTCAATCCAGGCCTTGCTCTAGTTTTTTAAGTATTTGTTGTGTGGGACACCTATTAGAAAATCTAGTATTCAACCCATTGTTACAGCACAGTTAACATTGCCTCTAGGAAGTATTTTCTGCTGCACAGGGCTTCCACATCCCTCTGGGAAGAAGCAGAAGTTTCTCATTAACGAAAAAAAGTGCAGCAAGACCAATGCAGACATTAACGCACCACCACCAGGAGGGCAGTTTTGGATTACCAGTGAAGGAGAGGATCTCTGTGTTTCACAGGATCACAAAACGGGTGATGTTGGAAGGGACCACTGGAGGTCATCCAGTTTCCTTCTGCTCAGAGTTGTTAAGGTAACTTGCAAATACCAGAAAAGTCTCAGGACAGACTGTAAATATGCTGTGCCAATTTTACATACTGAGAAACCAGGTACACAGGTCAAATAAGAAGTACAGGGCACGGCAGAGAATGGAAACTGCAGCTCTGGAGTCCCAGTATTTTTCCTTCCTGTAACATCACCATTCTTTGTTGATGAAGAAGCAGTGGCTTTCAGCTTGGTCTTCACTGCACATTCACTAAATTTTTCCAAGTGCTTCTGGCTGCACTGTGGATGGCAGGAGAGCCAATGGACAGCAGTGAAGGGCTTTTGGAAACCTGCAGCAAGACTGGCTGAAGTGAAGCAATGCTATCCTTCCCTCACTTTACTAGCTCTGCTATCAGCAAAATGCCTTTCTCCCTTTCCAGATGGGAACTGGAGCAGTGGGAAATATTTTCCCTCAGTGTTGGTCGCTTGTTCCTCTGTTGACAGGAATTTTAAGACAAAAGGTCATTTTGGTGGATTTAAAAAGCAGTGGAACTTCATGCCCCTAATGAATGGGCAGCAGGAACTCGTACTGGCAGTGCTCAATGGCTGCACATGAAACCAGCCAGGCTCAGTAAATGAAACCAGATCCCAAAATGCAGCCTGAGATAACTGACAGTATGCATCAAAGTTTATTGTAGGAAAATGACCGAGTGGAAAAAGAGTGGTCTGCTCTGCCCCTGCACCTCCAAAACATATTGTACCATTTAAACCCTCTAGAAAGACATCTGCCAAAAATGTGATTAATTCTCCTGAAGGTCAAACGTATTTCTCTTGTAAAACAGTTGAAGCAGCAATTGCACGTCTTTGATTACTCTTACGAAAGCAACTTAGGAAAAATCCTAGGATTGCTCTTGTGTTTGAAGTTGGATGTTTACTGCTTACTGGCAGTGACTCTTGCAGCAAAGGTGAAATGTGGTCAGGAAATGATCGTAACCCCCCCAAAAGGGTTAGTCCCAGAGCAGCCTGTCCCAAATTCCAGCAGCACATCCGTGTGTCTGTTTGGAGTGCCACCCTGTGGACACGGCTGCTCCCATGAGCTCCTCTCCTTCCCACAGCCCCGAGACGCAACTCTCAGCACCCACCGTGGTGGACACAAGGATGGGTGACAGAACCTCTGAGCTCCAGACCCCGCTGTCCCCTGTCAGTCCTGCATGTCCCTGCCCACCCTGGGGAAAATGGTGCTGGGGGAGGAGTGGGAATTTCTGCACCAAAATACAGTGACTCTTATGAAAGGCCATTTTTGCCTGTGCTTTCTGCACAACAGACTATGAAATGCCACCATCACTTCTGAGCTGGATGGGAAATAATTGGGGCATCTCTTGGTAACAGCTGAGGTCTCTTGCACTACACCCTCAATGCAGAGCTCTGCACACCGAGAAGAGACCAGAGAAGCCCTCTGCTCATCCACAGACGAATTAAGCCCCTGGTAAGTCAAGTTCATCCTTAGAAGTCAATTTCTGGATTGCATTATAATTTTTTTTCTCTCTGACTGTTTGTGTAAGACTTGCAGGTTTATTCACTGGAGATTGCCACCATAAATTTTAGGAGTCTGGCTCACAAAGCCTGTAACAACCTTGTTTAGTAAAGGTGTGCCTTGCAGCATTCCTTCAGTAATGCCACTTTGGCTGCCCCTTACCTCTGGGGTGAGGTATTTCATCATGATTTCCTTTCCTTTCTCTCCCAGCTTTTCATCTGGAGCAATTTCATATTCTGCCTGGAACAGACATATAAAAAATAAAAGTCAATATTTGCACTCATATTTCACCATTATAACTTCATTTTGGATGTGGCCTTAACGGAACACTCTGTATGAAAAATCCGAAGGACAAATATCATTTTCTGGTGGAAGTAAAACCTGTACACACAATCTTATTAAAAACCTTCCATTATATCTTGACCAGACTCTAGTGATGCGTCTTCTGGGGTTTTGTCTCTTAATTAACACCAATACAATTTAATTAAATTATATTTTATAACCTTGCCAAGTCAGCTTTCAGAAAGCATTCAGTGACAAAAGACGCCAACTTCATTTGGTTTTGCTCAAAAAGAAGGTGGACACAGAAGGTAAAATTATTTCTCTGAGTAGTAGAGAAAGTGAATGTTTGTTAAATCTTGCCACAGTGGTATTTCAAGTGCCAGGCGAACTCCTTCAATATATTGTCTTTTTGGTTGAATGTGTCTTTTTTATGTATTTACGTCTTGCCCTTGGTCCAGCTATACCTGTGCAAAGCAGAGACCTGCCCATCACTTGTAGTGATCCTTGGCTCAGTCCCTCCAGAGGCTGATTTCTTAGGCAGATTTCTTAGGACCAAGAGGAAACAAGAGAGACTATTTAGAGGAATAGACACCATAAGCAAAATCCTCTTTGGCTTCCCTAGTGCATTAAAAAAGGGAGCACGCCATCCTCACACACAAAGTCTACCTACATTTTAAAATTCTGACTGTTCTAGGTATTGAAGCATTACTGACTTTTGATGAGCTTCAGGAAAGTGTTTACATTAGAAACAAAAGAAGCATTACACGTGTACCACGAAGATACTAATCTCTTCAGTTAAAGTTTTGGATCCGTGGCAGGCATTCGAGGGAAACCCGTGCTGCAGGGGACCCCAGTGGCTAAATGACAACAAGTTCTTAGAGACATTCCTGCTTGGCACTGCCTGGGATATGAAGCTTTAGCCTTCGGATCAAAATATTTTCCAGAAGGAAAAAAAAAAAGAAAAAAAAAGAAGACAGCCTAACAGCTTTCATGACTGTATTAAAAAAAGGATCCCAGAAAATCCTGCCAAACCAATTAAATAACCTGGTCCAATACAAGCTGTCTGCGATGATAAATGAGGAGGAAGCTAAGAAAAAAAAGAAGAGAAGGTAAATCAGACTGAACTGGCAAACACTTGGAAGAACAAATTTCAGAACTATTGCCCACTGGAAGATGTATGTACTGCTCCAGGCTGGATGCAATAAATCTGCAGGCTGGCTGTAATGGATACCCCAGCTAAGCAAACCTAGGAATGACAAGGAAACCACAATGTAGTAATAATGCTGTTCCCCTTCTATCTGGCCAGTGCTCATTTACCCATTGCAGCTCAAGTCTGGAGCTGCATATTTACACACAGGCATAGCAGGTTATTTGAACAATCTGGAATTTTGACCTGGTTTGGTTTGGGAAATGATAACGGCCACAGATAAAAGTGATGAAAAAAACCACCAAAAAGTAAAATCCACAAGTACAGTACTTGTTTTTGAGTGACCATTTTGGGGATGAAACTGATTATGTTCTCATAAAACTTAATACAAGGGTTTAAAAAAATCTTTTATCCAATTTCCTGTTCTTTTAGATGGTATCTGAGTATGGGTCATTTCAGCTCTTAAAAGTACAGAAACTCTGAAATGCTTACAGCATCTTAGCAGCCTTTTTCTCCATGATTTCTCTCTCCTTCATTTGCTTTCAAGCTCTGATAACATATTGGCTCCCTAGCAAATAAAACCTGATTACAAGTCATCATCTGCTATTTGAAGTGCACCGGGGAGATGTCAAAAAATTTGATGTCCTTTTTGCCACATGTAACCTATAACATTTACACCCCATCAGAACTGTACAACAGAACAGACCAGAAGACAGAAATTCAGCAAGAACTGGATGTCTTGAAAAGCCATTCCCAACGGGTTCCAACATATGCAGAGCTAAATGCACACCTATACAGACACAGAGCATCTCGTTCTGTCTCATGATAGAGAGCAAAGAATAAAAGGAAAGTTTAATTATACTTGCATTTGACATTCCCAGGAAATGTGACATGGTGGTGGCAAAGGTGGGAAGTGACAGACAAGTGAGGATGTGAGAAGGAACCATGAGCTCCAACTGTGCACAGTGTTGATTTCCCTGTAGCTCTGCACTAGAAGCCTGTTCCATTTTGTCCCTAAGTTCATTATTATTTCTCCCTTCAGTGCCATTTTTGAGCTGTTCAGCAGCAGATCCTGGTACATTCTCAGCCATGACCTGTTATTACAGGAGATAGACAGGAATGTCCCCATGCTCCCTCTGCCACCTGCCTGGGAAGCCACCAAGATCCTCAACTCCTGGCCTTGTGCTTAAATCACAAGATATCTCCCCTTCTTTCCCAACACTCAAAAGCATGGCTACATTAGGGATGCAAATCCCTCACTGCTAGAAATAACATCATTACTTAAAATCCATGTGGAACAAAATATTTTCCATTATTCCTTTGATGAGTCCAGGCATGTGTTTCAAGGCTCCTGCTCTGAAGTCTAATAGCTTCTCCATGCCCTAGTTAGGTCAGACAGGGCCCTATTCATAGCCCATAAATGAGGGGAGGATTTACGATCACCCTGACTCCATGGGACAAGCTGCAGGGAAGGCTCCTTCTGTGGCCAGGCACAGATCCTCCAGCCCAAAAGGCGAGAGGATGTGGGCTGGCCACTGCTTGCTGCTGACTTTTCTTCTGGCTGCTGTTTTGGAGGTAGTAGTTACTTTGGTGGCTCCTTCTTCCATGGAAGGAGGCCTGGCTGGATGGAGGAATGGGGGTGCCAAGCATCCTTCCCTTTGGAGCAGCTGCCCTCAGGATGGGCTGAGAAATGAAATCAGATGGAAAAATGCTCTTCAGCTGGGAAAGGGAGCAACATCTGAGCCAGCCTCTGACTGGCTGTGGGATGGGGCCACGGGCTCAGGGACAGCTCAGGTTTGGGGGCTGGAGGCTGCCTGTGATGGATGCAGACCTACCAGGGCAATGACACAGGGCACTCACATTAATTCTGACACACCAATTTATCTAGTGTTTGATTTTCATCTTTGTATTATTTGAGCTTCTGAAATTGCATGGCTTAAAAATATGTGCAAATGGAAAAAAAAAAAACCATCCAAAGAGATCTCTCTGCAGATCTGGGAGGATGCTCTCCCACAGCAGGTAGCTGATGGTTGCCCCTGGCAGCGTGGCATGGCCACAGGAATCATCATCCCTTGTACCCACCAGGAGATGGAGATGGGAACAGACACTCCCACCAGAGCAGTTTGGGCTTCTTGGTAAAAGTCAGGAACAGTGGAATCACCTTTTGAGCATCTGCAGGAGGTTACTGGCATTTCAGTCCCAATTTCACGCCCCCACTTTCTCAGCTCCATCATCTGTTATCCCCAGAATCTCCCTCTGCTCACTCCTTTCTCAGACTCCAGGCTCTGTCCTCAGTGGCTGTCCTTGCACTTGCCTTCGCTGGAGATTTAAAATCTGTGACTGAAAATTGGAAGGCAAACCCCAAACAGCTGGGATTCATAATAACTTGCATTTCTAAATGAAAAGTGAACTCGAAACCACATTTTTCATATTTAAAAGCAGGGCAAAAAGAGCCCTTTTGACTGTTTAAAAACACATTCTGAGTTAATGAGTTTGTTGATATCAACAAACTGGCATTTCTGATGGAAAAAGCCTTGAACAGCTTTAAGACACACATACACAGATGGTTTATATACCACGAAAGGGACTTAACCAAACGAAATCTCCCTAACAGCAAGACATGGTTTTTACAAATGGCATTAAATGGATGCTCACTCATCCTTTCACCCCAGATAAGTGCAATGTCTAGTGAGGCGTTCAGCTGAAAAGTCCACCTGAGATTGTGCCTCTCACCCCAGCCCCCGAGCCCAGATATCACAAGCAGAAACAACCTGGAGAGGCAGCAGGGCTATTTTCCTCCAGAGGATGTATTTTTGTGGGACTTCAGTGTGAAAAAGTAATATTGTTCACATTAGAGAGAAAATAATGACCAAAATCGGCCCCATTCTCCTCCAGTCAACCTAAATCTGGCCCACATTAAAGTGTTAAAAGTCCTCCCCCAGAAAAAAACCATCAATGTGAGTAGGTGAAGCAGGAAAGGAAGTCCTGAATCTAAAGTCTTCATTATAATGGCACATAAAAATCACAGGAGAGGAGAAGGAAATGTCAGGAGCTGGCACCCTGGGAATGTGCCGCTGAGACGGGGACAGGAGCAAGAGGTCCCTGCTGACCTGAACTGCCACCTTCTTGTGCTGGAGGCACTGGCTGTGGAGAAGGAAACACATCTTGCTAGCACCTTCCCTGCTCACTGATCTGCCTTTCAGCACAGGAAACATAGCCCCTCACACGTTATTTTAATGGCTGTCTTTCAACAGCTCCAAAGTTGAACGATGTCGCCGAAATATTTGTAAGCAGAGCAAAGTGTGCTTCAGGGCTGTGCGTGATTCCTTGGGCAAGGGCTTCTAGAGGAGCTGATTTAATCACAAACCATCTCCATCTAATGATAATAGTTTATGTTCACATAAAAGTTGCTCCATCTGAATGGCTGTATCAGGGTTTGGTGAGCTGTTCAAGGGAGAGCTCTGTGGTTCCATGCACCCAGAGAAGCACGCGATGCCTTCAGAGCCACATGGGTGCTTGGTGGCTGTTTTATCTCAGCAGTCAGGACCTCTGTTGTGAATTTCCTTGCACAATATCTGCAATAAGGGATGGCTGTCTGTCCTTACAGCCCTTTGTGCCAGCTGGGAGAAGGGGTTGCTGTTGCTCCATTCCCCAGACAGACAGACAGACAGACAGACACACTGACACTGGTCCCACAGCAGCAGTGGGAACCAAACACCCACAGCTGCACCAGGGCTGTGCTGCAAAAGCTCTGCACCTCTTTGCTCCTTATCTCTGTTATCATCTAATGTTGGGGCCTGCTGCTCACAAACCACACGCCGTGTCAGTCTGGGCTGCAATTGGTTGTGACTAATTACCCAAACACTGCTCTCAGAAAACACGTAGAGACTTTATGCCTCTGAGCACTTCCATCTCAATTACTGGTTGAAATTGGCCAAGGTATTCGCAGGTTTCAGAGGGAACTGACAGCTACACACCTACGTGCATGCAGAATTTAGGGATATAAATCCTTTTCCTTCAGAAAGCAGCTTAACAACTGTTTAATAGACAAAAATCCCCAAATGCTGCCATAACTAGATTTGCAGGAGACTACATCAGACCAGGTTGGTTATTTCACACAATAGCTGACACAAATGTCCAGTCAAAAGGGGATTTTTTTTGTCTCTTTACATGTTCTGGTCTGCAAGGTCTGGGTGATTCTACCAGCCTTTGAAAGCAAAGGTGTGAGAGAGCTTAGTCTCTCATAAGGATGTGGGTAGGTTGTTGAATGTCTGACTCAGCTGCTGGTTTTCTGCCAGAAGCCCCAGTCACTTCTTTCCTTGCAGGCAGTTGAGTGCATGGGTTAAAAAACTATCAAAAATTGGGAGGCATCAAGTACTGGCTCCTGCCAATGACTTACTGTGTGACCTGGTGAAGTCACTTAGATGGGCTCTGAAAAAGAGAGGTGGTCCTCCCTCTGAATGTGCAAAAAGCTCTGTGAGTCTCTCATGAACAGCTAAATATTACCCCTTTTTATCTTTTCCCTTTATTTGACATTGCACAAGAGCTAATTTTTGCATCTCATGTTACGAAAATAACTAAGACAAAAGAAAAGGAAGGCTCTTGGCTTTTCCTTCTTGTTACAGCAGGTGGTCTCGAAAAGGTTTCACATTCCCGGTGGTCTCAGATTAGGGCTGTAAAGTCAGACTCCTGGTCTCATTATAGGGCTTTTTTTGCCTAACATAGGGCTTGGCTTGAATCCCACTACTCACTAAACACAGTGTGACCCCGCTGGGCAAACTTCAGTAGCAATCATCCAATTTAATGCCTATGGGCTGTGTTGCTTGACCTTAATATTGCCTAATGCAGGGATTTTCATGGGCTGGGAGCAAGCTTATACAGAATTTGATATCGATAAACAAAGGAGACTGCTGTTAATTAGTGTTAAGAAGAAGAGAAAAAGATAAGGATTCGGCCCTCCACCCAGCCAGGCATTTCCTTTATCAAATCCTCATAGTGGCAGTCTGAGCCTAACTGGGAGCAGACCACTGGCCCAGTAAAGGCACACAGGGCAGCTCCAGTCTGCAAAAGCAACTTGGGGTGGGTGCAAAGCACACCTCTGCAGAAAGGATTTGGGAATAGCAGTTTGGGATTGCTCAGAGACAGACCTTTAAAACGAAGCCAGTGCCACCACAAGCTTTTGCAGGAGGAGGACACGGAGTCGCAGTGCCTGTCAGTGCTGCACAGGGCTCGGGAGGATGCAGTGACACAGTGCCCTCGATTCCCAGAGCCGGAGGCAGCTGAGCAGCCGGCGGTGACGGGAGAGGCTCCGGCAGCGCTGAAGCCGAGGCTGTCACACAGTGAGTGCCCTGGGGCCGGTGGCACTGGGGGGGACAGATGTTTCCTCGTGCCCAGATGTTGTTCCCGCTGTCAGTGGCATGCCCTGAGTGCATGCAGGGCTTGCACAACGGGGGCTTCTCCTCTGCAGCCCCTGGGCACTGCTGGAACCGAAATGCGCCGCCAAGAATAGAACAGAGCCCCGCTAACCCCCTCCAAACTGAGCATGGCTCTGCCACGTCTGTCTGAAATTAAAACCACTTCCAAGCAGTCTTTTGTGGCTGTCTTCCAAGGGATTTCTGCAGGTGCCATTGCCCAGCCTCGGGGCTGCAGGTGGCACAGCTGATGTGGCATTTCTGTGGGTTGCCTCCCCCCGAGATGAGTGTGTGGTGTTTCATCAGTGGCAGACACCTCACTAGACAACGCTGGTTCAGTGCAGGACAAACACATTCAGGGTACCCAAAGTGTCCTGCTGCCTGCAGGCCTCAAGCACAGCTGCACAGAGTGTTTGCCACATGTTTTGTGTACCTTGATGGCTACACCTTTCACCAGAGAAAATCACAACCACTGGTAGGAGTAACAGGTGGAAGTCATGACCAGCTAAAACTGACTCAGGACTTTGTCCAATGCTTTTTGTGATGCTGTAGATTTGCTGTACTTACTGCAGGAGTAACATAAACCTTAAGTGACCACATGTTCTCTCCAGACATTAAAAGCTGTTACTTTTACAGCTTCAGTGCAATCCTCATATTTCCCTATACTTCAGAACAGCTGCACCACGGTGCAAATGAAACTATTTTATTCCTCTTCGTATGCATTGTTTTGCTTCTGACTGTCAGTGTTAGCCAGGGAGCGAGACCTCACGGGCACTCACAAATGACAAGTTCATCTTCCTCTCTGGTACCATTTCATCTTTTGGCTGATCAACACCCTCCCCTTCCACAGGTTCTCAGCAGAAGAAGCCACTGGGAGACTTTTCCACTGTGAACAGCTGGCAGTACACATGGCCAAGTGCTGCCAGACTGGGAAAGAGAGTCAGGTCCCCCAGGGCTTGGGGGTGATGCTCAGTGGCTGGGTTAACTGATGGCTCACTGGGGTGGAAAATGGAGCAGATTTGTTTCTCAGTGACCTCAATTAAGTCATTTCTGTACCTTGTGCCTTTGTTCTCCTATTTGAAAAATCAGGGTGATTATCAGGATATCCTTTGTAAATCAACCTGAACTCTATGGACGAAAAGGCTTGGTAAGAGGTACTAGGATTATTACACTCCCCATCCTCTCCTGTCAGCCCGTTCTCAACTTCCCTTTCCTCCCAGTGCCTCCCAGCACTGCAGGCTTCACCCCCATCGGAAGACATTATCACAGCAGCTCAGCTGCTTGGGTGTTGACACGAAGGGAGGCCACAGCAGCACTGTGGGGGTGACTGTCCTGCCCCTCTCTGGTGGCTCATGTCCCCAAGGCTGGCACCAGCCCCACATGTCCCTGTACTGCCCGTGGTGCTGGGCTGCTGTTGGGGCCAGCCTCGTCCACTGCCTGCTCCAGCACTTTAGACACAAAATCCCATGAAACAGTGATTTCTTGGGGTCAGAGGAGTCTCCTCTGTCAGGGGAACATTGCAAAGCACCCCAAAATACCACAAGAATTGACTTACCACCGAGTCAAGGAACCTAATGCAGCACTCGAGCTCGGGCCGAGTTTCACAGAACTGCCGAAAGAGAAGCCTTCCGATGGGCTGCCTTTCACATATGCTGCAGTAATCTCTCTCTGGAGGCAATAAAGAGAAGAAGAGAAGCATGAAAATGAGAAGAGCTCTGCCTTCTGGGTTGCTCATGAGTTTAAAGTATTGCAAGTGAGTGCAGAACTACAACCCCAGGACAAAACAATCTCCTCCCTGCCACCATGTTTCAGGTATCCAAATACAAATAGAATTAATGGCTTTAAGACTCAGTTAAGAGAGGCTGAGTTTTGTAGGGCTGATGTTGGTAAAGGTCAAGCAAAAGCCATTCAGCTATTATGAAAAAACAATTTCATGTTTTTTTGTGGGGGAAATGCATGCAAAGGTACAGCTGAGACTGGTGGTATTGGTGGGAATGTGGGGAGCAAATTACAAGCCCTTGAAACATGAGTCATACTTTAAAGGGTAGAAAAAGCTGGAATTTGTGGAGACCTTCCTGGATGCTTCCTAGATATGCACTGAAGTGCCCCATATCTCTGGAAATGCTTAGCTCACTTTCTATTAAACAATTACAGTAAACTACGCATTTTCAAAGGTTTCAAAATTTCTGCTCTTTAATTGCTGAGCATTAAGGAATGGATGGAGCATCTGGCTCATTTCAGTTTCACACAGCACTCCTTACAGAAGTATATTTCCCCTTAAAAGCCATGTTTAAATGCCATTCCCCCGTGCTGGTGCATCCAGAACCATCACTCACAGCAAAGCAAAAGGTCCTTTGCCCATCACAAGGACTATCAGAAGGAGAAAGTGGATGAAGGGCAGGCGTCATTAACTGGCATTGCACCAGCACAAATGCCAAGGGCTTTGGGTATTTTTCTGGTGAGAACAGAAGATCCCCCAGCCTGCTTGGAGCAGCAATACTTGCTTGAGACACGTTATTCCTCTACAAGTACACACATGTCAAACAACATACTGTGTTTCCTTAGGCATTCTTCTCACCACCCTCCTCGCTGCCATATGGCACTTGCTGTTATTATGGAAACAACCAGCCTCTAAACACATAACACAGCGCTGCAAACAGACATACGAAACCCACACAAGTTGTCAGTGCCTGGGTTACTTCTCTCTTGGGCCTGGAGTCGCTCCTGCAATGTCTTTGATTCCGCCTTTGCTTTGGCCCCCTCTGTGTCCTTCAGCTCCTCCCACTCCACGGATACAAGCACACGTCTGGGATGGAGCTCACCTTTGCCATGGAGGCACCCAGCTGAAGGACCTGCTCATCTCAGTTTGTGCCCTGGAAACCATTTTTTGCAAATCTAGGACTTCACAGAATCATCATAGAATCATGGAATGGTTCGGGTTGGAAGGGATCCTAAAGATCACCTAGTTACACAGCCCCTGCCATGGGCAGAGACATTTTCCACTAATCCCATGGTGCTCCAAGCCTCATCCAACCTGGCCTTGGACACTTTCGGGGATGAGGAATCCACAGCTTCTCTGGGCACCCTGTGCCAGGGCCTCACCACCCTCTGGGTACACTTGTCCTGAACAGAAAATGCTGTATGAGGTGTTGGGGTACTGCCCTGTGGCTGGGTGCCAGTGGGCAGGAGCACCCAAGGCTGCCTGTCGTAGGAGGAAGGAGGGAGCCTGCCCAGGGCTGCACCTGGCTGTACTTCAGGAACTGGTTGCTGAAGCACTTCCAGGGTGGTCACTGGAGACATAGGTTGGGGATAGCTGAAATGTGCTTTTAATTCAGTGTGGTCCTGCTCTGGCCTGGTCTTCTGAAGCAGCTGGGAACGAGGTACCAGCAGCATTTTTTTGCTGGTATTGCCATTCCATTTTGGATCAGGATATCACTCAATCTATGGAGAAGACTGCGATGTTTTGATACTCTCTTGCAAGTAAAACTGGATCAAAATCACCATGTAAATCCTAACTTGACCTCCAGTCTATCTAATTATCAGCAGCCACCCCCCAGCAATGGTTTGTTTGCCTGAGCTGGAGCGTTCAGCATGGAACATCACAGCACTGAGACGTGTGGTGGGAAAACCAGTGGGATCACTGGGACACGGAGCAGCCTTGGGGTGTCCTTGTGGGGGTACCAGCTCGTGCTGCTTGACCAAGGGGCATTTTTAGTGAGTAATTGCTGAAGAGATGTACAGACCTGTACAGCCCTAGGGGAAGTGAAGGAGTCAGCAAAGTGGATCAAAACAGCCACTCACAACATCCCAGAGGCTCAGCAGCTCAGGTGAGCTCTCCTGGGAGGTGTGAAGGTTTAACTACATCTGTCTGATGCTGTTTCCTTCTATCTTGACTAACTAACTCTTGTGAGGGTGTGAATAAAACATACACCCCGAACACCTGGTGCCAGGACTCAATCCCTCCAGAAGCCCAGACTCACACCAAACTTCCCCATGCCAAACCAGCACTGCAAAGAATGAGACTGTCTGGATTCATAACAGAGTAAACCAGAAAGGAACAAACATGATAATCAGCTGGTTTGCCCCATATTTTCTCTTGTGCAGAACTATTTGATGCACAGTGACAATGCTGGCTGTACAAAATGCAGTTAGTTTATCAAAGTTGTTATGATGTGGTGACACCCAATGTAGCAGAGGATGATCTTCTACCAAAAGGGCCAGTGATACCAGCTAAATCAGTGTGGAAACTGCACATCTGTAGCTGTGCCGGGAAAGAAAACAAGCAGCTAAACACCACGACATATGTGGATAAACACAACATAAATAAGGCATGAGCACAGACTTCCTCCTACTCTACAGAACTTGGCCAACACATGAGAAGGGTGACCCACTCGTAACGAGGAAAAAGGAAATACCAAAAATAATCTCTGAAAACACAACAGCCAGAGCAGTTCCCTGGAGCCATCCACTCCTCCGTCATGTGCGTTTAACTGCTGGATGTACCAACGCAGACAACAAAATGCTTTCATTCCTTGTAGGTGACGCAAACTATTTTCTTAGGCCCTGATCTTGCCGTTGGCCTCACTGAACCAGCTAAAGTAATCTGCACTCAACTAATTCTTGGGACGCATGGGCCCGGAGTGGACTAAGAAAGAAAAACACGTCTCTCAGCTGAAGCTGAGAAAGGAGTGGATGGTTTTATTTCAGCAAGGAAAGCAGAAGTGTTTTAACAGAGTGCTGCACCCCAGAGATGTGGCTGGAGCACCCCGAGCCGTGCTCAGGAGCTGCTGCAGGAGGCAGGGGATGGGGAGGCAGGCACTGCAGCCAGGGGCTCTCCTGGGCTGGGGCTGAGCCTTGTGTCGCTCTCGCTCCGCCTGCCAGCAAAAATATCCATCCAGTTTCAAAAGTTTAAAAAATAGAAGGAATGATTTCCTGAGGAAATGGAAATGTTAAACACTTGGAAGTGAAACCATATGCTTATGATGATGAAGTGTAACTAAAACAGCTCTGAGAGTGATATCTTTGGTAGTCAGACCCTCCTGCCTCAGCGCCATCCTGTTTAACACCTGCAAAGTCACCCAAAACGGGGGTGAAAAGCTGGGTGGGTCAGAGTCCTGGGAAAGCAGACACTTCTCACTGACGCCAAACTCTTTATTTAGAAAATATCACTGGCAAACAACGCACACATGCAAGTGAATTCTCCATTTTCCTAACAGAGCAACAACACAGATTAATATAGAAAAGGTATTATATAAAATGCCATAATTAACATTCATAAGATAAATAAAGATAAATGATGCTTATTCATAATTGTACTGACTCATTTTTCCCTTTACTTCATAGCTTATGTATTGAAATACTAATTTCAAGAGCACCCAGCACAAAGAACATACCAAAATAGTTGCACCTGCACACGTAATGCTGTCACCATTCAAAGTCTATGGCCAAATTTGTTCCCCAACAGATATTCTGGTAAGGTTCTGAAAAATATCTGAGCCCATGCCTAAGAAAAATAGTCCTCTTAACAAAATTTCATACCAGTCAAAACATACCACTGATGAAGAGAAAAACTCAACACAAGGTAATAGAGTCACTGACGTTGAAATCCCCAACTTTCAATTAAAAGGGGGGGAAATATAACATTTTAATTAGATAAAAACCTTCCTGTGCCTTGTGAAGATTTTTTTGTCCCAATTTCTCATTTAAATACCTTGCATTTTTTTGGCTGGCTCAAAATATCACTTCAGCCATTTTGGAGAGCAGCAGTGGTCTGCAGAAAGACCAGGTCCCCCCTCCTATTTCATATTTGCAATATACCTGTGGGTTTTGATGGGTTAGTGCTGAACTAAAAAACTGGCTGATAACTCCTGGCTGAAAACCAGTCTTCTCTGATATTGAGTGTAAACTGCAGGTGTCTAAGTGAGACTGCCATAAAAGATGCACTTCTGCAACTCGTTCTGAAGAGCTGCAAATCCAACCCCTGCAATCAGCTGGTGAGGCTTCCTCCTGTAGATGTCTGTGGGGAGGGATGAGCTCAGTTTAAATCTCTCTTTTAAAGTCTACAAAAGCCAGGAACATCTTTTCAGCTTCTTGGTCATTTCTTGGTGTGGCCAAGGATTGTATTTATGTGCTATCTATTAAGCAACATTTTATTTTTCAGCATACTGGAAGCCCGAGAGCAGATTTTCCAAAGAAATGCATGGAGAGTTGCCAAGAAGACATGCACCATGCTGCTGCATGGGAACATTTGGACTTGACCTCTGGATCCCTGCTATCCTTGGCATTAAATCAGATGAAAACTGAGTCAGATCCAAATGCAAAGTAATTATCCTGCCTAAAAAAGCCCCCACAAAACAACAGTAACAACAAAACCCCACAAACAAACCAACCAACCAACAAATAAACACCTGGAACCCCCAAAGAGGATGTAGGAAGGCTTAATTGTTAATTTCCTGCTCATGCAGGGATCAGAATTCATCTTCCCTTCCCTATTTTTTTTCTTTAAGGTGAACCAAAACCATTCAGATGTTGTTCCAAGTCTATTATTTGTCTGCTGCTCTCTTCCTCTCACCTGCTTTGTTCCAGAGTAACAAAAAGCACCCCAAATTAATGGAAGAAAGCACTTGAATGCCTCAGTCCCTACACTCCAGCTGGGCAATAGGAGCAGCACTGGAGCCTGAGGGAGTAGCAGTCAGTTCCTAAAACTGTTGGCACACCAAAAGTAAAACTATTTTTCCAAGGGGCTGGGGCTGTCAAAGTGATCTCCAACATCCCTGTGATGGATGGAAATTTCAGCTAGAGATGCCCCAGAACTGCACACCTCCCTCCTCAATCAAACTCAGGGAGATGCTGCTAAAAGAGATCCAACCCAGCCCAGCCCAATTCTAAAACCACTTCTGTATTTTTTGCCCTTCTTTGCTTTCTTTATGTAAGTTTCCTTACAGAGACACAATGAAAAGGAGGACAAAGGCAGGAACTAACAGCAAGATTAAAAAATATGCAGCACAACTGAACTAAACAGACTTTCACAGCCCATCACACACTGTGCACTTGTAGCAATTTCCTCCTTTTTGTCAAAAAAAAGACCAAAGCCTTTAAGGTTTACAGAATTATTTTGTGTCCATTCAGAGTACTAATGGAAAACAAATTGCATCTTTAAGCACTGAATAACCCCATTTAGAGCTATATTAATATAAATACATTTTTCATTTAAGACCAGCAAGTCTAACACTGGTGCTTATAAAGATGTCTTATAATTTACTGCTGCTCTTCTCCGGCCAAAAGTGGAATTATCACTGTCTACATATAAACTTAATAAACAGCACACACTAAACTGCCTAGTCTTTCAGGCTGATGAAAGTTGCTTCTTATCAAAGGATCCTTTGTGGATGCTTTAAAAGGATTTAAATTGCTTTGATTGCATTATTAACAGTGTCTGTGTTGCTCTTGTATTTCAGAATAATCTGGAAAGCTGGAACATCAGCTCTTGCATTCTACAAAAGATGGTTTTCCACCTCTAATAAAAATGCTTCAATACAAAAGATAATCCTTATGTTCAAAAGCAAAACCCCAAGATGGGCCATGTTAACACATCCGAAGACCCTCTTACTACCTTCTTATTCTTACTCTTATTTTTCAATGGCCTTCAGTCCTGGAGATGTCATGGCCAGTCAGGAATTCACGAACTTTGCTGGGACCCCAGGTACTTGCAGTGGAAAACATACCAGATTTCTCTCTTTGAGAAACTGAAAATAGGGAACCATTTCAGATGAAGAAACAGGGATATTGCTGTTTAAACTGCAGAGTCTGACCAAAAACCTACAGCAATGTAGAGAGGGATCTCCTTTTCATGGTGCCTACTCGGGAATATTGCAGGAATGGGAGGAAGCAACAGGAGGGAAGTTCCTTATCCTTCTTGTCTGTTATTTTCTGGGGTTTGGGGTTTGCTGGGTTTGGGGGTTTTTTTTTTGTTCTTTGGGGGTGAGAGGGGCTGTTTTACAATGGAAACTTGTGTTTACCATGCTGAGGACTCTCCATTCACCCTGTCTCCAGCAACGCATTTAAAAAGTGAGGCAAGCCAGATGGTTAGAGAGCACAAGACAGGAATAAAAATGTCACATTTCAGTTCATTCAAAAAATTCCTATAAACGGTGGCAGTAAGTCATGTTATAAAAGCCTAATACAAGCATCCAGGCTCCCGTGGGAATTCAGTTACCAGCACAACTAATATTCTGTGCCCTGCAGCCCTCAGTGGCATGCTGTATTTATAAAACGGGGCTAATGGCACTGCCTCCCTGCGAGCAGCGTGGCCAGAAAAAGTCCATTAAAGTGTGGGAGCCCCGGGTGCTGCTGATGGCCCTGTGGCTCCTGGCCATTTACTCGCAACGCAAACTCCCGGAGCGGAAATTTAGTCCAGGAGAGCACAGCAGAGCCTTTTTATCCACGGACCGCTCTACGGCTCCAGAACTTCACCTGGCACTTCACAGAGATTAAAAACGACGACGCAGCCTCTGTCTTGGAGAGTGTTTCTCTTGGCAGCTCCGGAGCCGTGCAGGTGCCGGACAGGAATTCTGAAGCCAAGGGCCGTGATGAAGTTCTTTTGCTGGTGGCAAAAGCACACTCTCTTCTAACCGTAAATATTTCATCTGCTTTCTTTATTTTTTAACAAAATGCTGAAATTGTTACAACTTACGACAAGATAATGGCTTGATAGATTCCTTATTCTAAACAGCAGCTCGTCCTGGTCTGCAGTTCAAACCAGCCCTTCATTGCTGAGGAAAGCTCTAGACCTAACATATGAAGTACTGGGGGAGAACACAGTTGCTGGCCTTGATTTATTTTTTTTCCATTTGAATTTAGGATTTTCGACAAAAGACTTGGAGACCCTCATCTATGCTGTTACAGCAAGCGTTGTTCTGGCACTGAGTATCTAAGTTTAATTAATTAAAAATACGAATGCAATCAAGCTTACTTGAGACAACGGAATTACCCCAAACTGGTTTTAAGTCCTGCCAACTTAATTTTCTCTGCTTGTCAGCTGTCTTTTTTAAAACAAACAAAATTTAATCTCCTGATCATCGAACAGCTAATGTAATTATTCAGATGCAGACAGTGTTTGCTTTGTATAACTTCCCATATTTCCACTCTTTTCATGGTATCAGGCTACAGGGATAAACTCCACACATCACAGCAGCATTACACTGGAGATGGAAACAGTCCAGTTGGACCAATACACAAAATATGCTCAGAGAATATTGGAACAAAGTCGCAGTTAAATACACTTCAGTGATACATATGGATCTTCTCATTTGTTTTTTGAAAACAGCTGTATTGAAGCTTTGCTCATGGAATTCTATTTGAAAGTCAAATCCTACAAGCAGTTGCATAAATATGTTTGCACGAGTACTTGAACCAGAACGCGTTTGTGGCTTTGTTGATTTTGGACAAAGATTTTGACAGGAGGGATAACAACCCACCCACCCTTTTTGTAGCAGCAGCAGGAGGAGGATCAAACAAGATCCTGTGAGCTCAGTATAATCACTGCACAGGAAAACATGAGTGGGGTCCAGAGCCTGGGGAGGGACCCTCAGCTCTCGCAGGGGAGACATTTGGTCATCCAGCCTCGTGCCAGGAGCACAGTCAGATGGCAAAGAGAAAATGCTCTGCCCTGAGGCCAGGCTGTTTGCCAGTGGAAGACAAATTCTCATCCTAACAAAATCTGAGCTACTCTGCTGAGTTATTCCAGCCCTCCCCCTACACTTCTGGTATCTTCTAAAAGTTAACTCACTCAGGCAACTGCATCCCTTCCATATGGGTCACTGCCCAAGCCCTGTGTTCAAAAGCAGAAAGTGCAGGGCCAAGGTTCAGCTGCAGAAGATGGAGCTTGCCATTAATGCTTCAGCCTCTCCATCAGAGAAGCAGAAATATTGTGATGTGACGTATGGGGTGCAGGGAATGACAACAAAGAATTGCTGCTAATAATGAAGACATTCGTTAAACCTGCTGAAATCACAGAATCACTGAATATTCTGAGTTGGAAGGGACCCAACAATGGAGCCCAGCTCTCAAGTGAATGGCCCATATGTGGATTGAACACCCAGCCTCGGTGTTATCAGCACCATGCTCTGACCAGCTGAGATGGAAGGAAAGATTCCCATCAATTCCAGTGGCTCTTTGATCAAGCCCACCTTAGTTTTCCCACCTCTGACAAGCACAACTTACATGAATAAACCACTCACTCTGTCTCCCAGGTCCACAGTCAGCACCAGCACAACAGTAGAAATGCATGCACCAGGATTAATCGCCAGGAAATCTGGATTGCGAATGTGCAATGGGAATATTTTAAAGCCCTTTTTTCTTTAACTTAAATTATTAGGTACCATGTTCTTAAACACATCCTTTCTTTTACATTTGGCTGCCAGTTAAAATAACAGTGCATAGAAAGGGAACAAAAAGCAAAAAAGAGCAGGGAGACAGACTGACTGGCTGACTGACAGATGGGCAGGTGTGTTACACTTCTAGTCAAAAAATTACCATTAATAGTAGTAAGCTGCTTTCCATTCCCATAAATTACACTTGAACAGCACACGGCACTGGATCAATGCCTTTGGTGAGGTTTCCCAAGCACAGTGTTTGAACAGTTGCCTCTGTGGCCAGTCACAAAGGTATTCAGGGCACGGTGGGCTTCCAAACTCCTTCACACTGATCACAAAAGATGCCCCATCACCATTTCCCAGCACTTTCGTGTGGTACTTATGCAGCCCCAGGGGAAGGGCTTCCCACACCAAAACCCTGAACACCACCCTGGCTAGCAAAGGAGTTTGCCTTTATCTTCTTAAATGACTTTCAACAATGTCTCTGCGGCAAGGCCAGAGGACTGGAAAAAAAATCCCTCAAAGAAATATGAAAGCTCACCTCAGAAACGCCCTGGGAAATTCGCGGAACAAACACTTAGTTGTTCTTATTTTGTTCTGCCTTGGATGGGAATGACAGAACTGGATGATTTGTTCTCAAAGACCGTAGCTACTGAGATTTTTTTTTTTTTTTAATTTGGGACTTTTATGTCCAGTCTGAAAGTTTTTAACTGAAATACCAAACTTATTTTCTGTCTAGTGCTGTTATTTAGACTCCTGCCTGGTGACATTCTGGGTAACACATGCTGAAAGAAAATTTCAGTAGAAGTTGCAATTTGAATGTTTAATGTTATGAAATCTACAGAACTGTTGCTGTTGTACATAGCACAAAATAAACATCTCGATTCCAGGAAACCAATGGAGACATCTTGTGAATCACTTTCTTAAGGCGAAAAAGACTTCTGCAAAACTACTCTTTGACTGCTAAACCAGCCCAGGTAGAAAGCAAAGCAGCTTTCCTTTTTCAAGACTAAGCTTTTACCAGGTCAGTAAGTGGCAGAGAGCACAGAGCCACCAGCACAGTCACTCTGTGAGTGCAGATTTAAGCAGCACACGTTACTGACAGGCACATAATAAAACTATTCACAGGGATTACTTACTCTGCATGCTGTTCAATAGTCACTGCAAGTCCTAAGCATCCCAGCCATTTTATTAGAGAATCCTTTAACAGAATAGTAGGTGCTATTAGTTGTTACTTCATTGCTAAATTTTCTTAGGTATTTTTCTTTCATTTTTTTTTTTTTCCTCCTGATGTTTTGAAACCCCACGCTTCAAGTACAACAAAACTCCACACTGGTAAAACTCCACTTATTTTATAAGTGTTTGTCAATCCCAGCCTTTAACAAAAATTGCACAATAAGCTCAACCACCAACCTAAGCAATCAGAGACAATAATATACTGCAAAACATAATCAATCCTCAACAATTTTAAAGGGCACCACTGACCTGCGACAACACTGCTAAATTACCATTTAACTGCATCTTTTGCTCAACTACAAGTGGTTTATTTGTAATAATACAGACATTGACTTTGCCTTGGTTTATACTGACAGGCTGATTTGACTGCCTGCTGAGCGACAGCCCCCTCTGAGTGGGTGTGAAGGAGCTGAGCTGCTGAGTAAAATTGATACAAGCAGTGGAAAAGAGATTTTAAAGTCATTTAGAAACTCCAAATGCACTGAAAGTAACTTGTGCAAAAGGGGGATTGCCACTGACAAGTATTTTTTTTCTCCTTCTTGACAGAAGTCTGCAGTACCAAGAATCCCTTCATACAAAATTACTGGGATGGATGCAGAGGGTGTAGCAGCTTGTGTCCAGACACAAAAAAACCCCATGAACAGTCTTACTTAGGTCTACCAAAAAAA
>VWZT01012171.1:609745-642060 GCA_013397055.1 Pachycephala philippinensis
TGAAAAAAAAAAAAAAAAAGGCAAAAAAGCAATTTTAGAGAGTACTTCCACTTCAGTCTTATGAAAACTGGGTTGTCATAGGGAAAATATGTGAAAACTTTTGCAGTTTTAAAAGTTATTCTAGGATTTGGATTTTTTCAGTTTATCTCTTTTTTTTTCCCTTGTCATTTCTTGGTTTATTTTCGCACTGTGATACGAAAAACATCCTACCCTTAAGAAGTATTTTTTCCCCATTTTGTTTCTTAAATTTCAACATACAGCCACAAATATCCAGCAATACAAAATAATGGTGTTCAGATCTGCCAAACAAGGAGCCCAGACTGTCACCTCCGAAGTTACTGAAAGAATTTCAGAGAACAGAAGGCAAAATCAACAGGAACTTCAAGTAGGGTTGCCTACCTAATAAGCAGTGATATGGTATTTAGATGCTGAAAACATATTTAGACATTTTACTTCTCACTTGGAAGAAGATTCTTTGACATCCCCTTGCACTACATGTTGGATCTGAAGAAATAAATTAATAACTGAGATCCTAATGCTTGCCTGAAGCCTTCTCCAGCACCCTTCAGCCAGGTGCTGACCCACTGAGACATTGCTTTGCTCAAATACATCACCTGGATACACTGAAATCCAATCCGGTTATCTCACAAACTTTTACACCACAGTGGCACACGGCAAGGAGTAACTCTGGTGTGGTAAAGGAGCCTCACAACTACAGGAGAAACCATTCCCAAGTTATTCTGGTCAAGAACATGCGAGGAAGTGAGGTGGATGAGGCCAGAAATGAGAACAGTGCAACAGCTCACACTGCCTTTTCTCGCTTGGGTGACACCACCTGCCCTCTGTGTGAAGCACCAGCTCTGAGTCCATAAACGTGAAGGGATGCTCAGACACAGGGAAAAGGATCATTTATGGGGCAGCCACTTAGATTTGGGTCACCCTTTCAATTCTGCCAAGCAGCGTAGCCTCTTGTGCTTGTACTTTCATGCCGACCTCCAGAATGGGTAGGGTAGATGCTGTACATGGCTTTTTGGTGCACACATCTTTGGAGCAAGGTGTGGCTTCACCTGCAATATTCTGTGTCCATGTGCATGGACAGACAGCTCCTGTCACCTCATCAGTCAGTGCAACAGTTGCTGGGAGTTCTCAAAATATGGAGTTCAGGATTGCTGTGTGTAATTATCACTTTAGAGATCCGTAGGTTCTCCTGTGAGTGTGAGTGTGAGTGTGAGGTACGGGAACACAAAGCACAGTGCATGAGGCTGGAAGAGAACCATCAGCTGAGGGTTAACAGCTCCATTCCCAGCACTGAGGTGCACTGTCTTCTGGGTCCTCAGCCCGGGAACTCTACAGAAGACAGGGATTTCCTCTTCAGCAGACACATAAAATGTACTTCTCTGAAGGGAAAAGGGGGAAAAGGATGGAAAAGAAGAGCCACATGGCTGATCTGAAAGGAAAGCATGCTTGCAACGACACTGAAACATTAGGGACATTGTTTGAGTGCAGTTCATCCTTGCAAAAATATTATCCTCGTCTCGATGCCAAGGTCGGTGAAAGTATGGGCTACTTGCCATGGAAGTGCTGGGTATTTAGGCTAGACTTGTCATGGGGCTTATTTACTCTCTGCACCCAACGTTTCACACACACTCAAGTGTAGTGTTCATGTCTTGGCAGGAACGTCTCATTCATGCATTTTCTCCTGATCCCCTTTGAGGAGTCTTACTCCTCCAACATTGCAGCGGTTGAAATTTCACTGCTTGCTGAGAAAACCAACACTGATTAATTTCATCCTACTTGCATGGAAGAGGTAAAGTATGCAGGTCTCCAGCCAGGGACAAGGAAATCCCTGCTGCTTACATGCCACATTGAATAAGCAGCCCATGGTTGAGGCCACTGGACTTCAACAGTCTTCATTCCGCCCGCAGGAAAGAAGCAATTATCCATAGCAGCATGGGGAGCAAACAGGAAGTAATGCAACACATTCACTTTTGATTACAGAACATTTTTTTTTTTTTTTTGAAAGGCATAATATTCCACAAGGAAGAATTCAGCTGCAGTGTTACGTCGGCGCACCCCAAATTATTAAAGGAACGTGATTGAGGTTGCAAAGCTAAGCCTCAAAACCTAGGAAAAACCTAAATTAAAGTTGCTGGTGCAGCCTGAATGCCACTGCTCACTGTGTGTGCGTTCTGGTACAGTCTTTAATTACATCACTGCAAACTGCTTTTCCCACAGGGCCTTCGCCTCATTCAGCTCACAGGACAGACAGTGCTTAATAATGAGCAGCTATTCAGTGTTTGGTCCTCTCCTCTGGTTCAGTGTGTGGCCCTGGACTGTATTTACTGCACACCAGTCAGGCCTGCTCTGAAGACACTCATTTCCCCATGGACCTTTCTGTGACATTCTCCAATGCAGACTTTAAATACTTCACCTGTATTCACGGATCTATTTGCACCCCACCTCTGGGGGACAGAGAGTCCAATTTTGCAGATGGGGAACTCAAACATAGGAAGATTAAGGTAGAAAGTATCCACTGATTGGTGCTACTTGATTTTCTGTGTAGTTAACTTTATATGCTGTTCTCTCCGTCCAAAGCCAACCTTCCATTTGCTTCAGTTGGACACACGTTAGTAACCGAGACCCAAAAATCTCAAGGCAACTACTCAGAAAATGGAAAAAGCACAATTAGAGGCCAACTGTGAAAAACTAATTTTAAGTGACTCGCCTGTCATCACGTAAGATCTATCCCTGCCCAGTTCCTTAGTATGCTATTCAATTGCTTTGGCTATGAGACCATTTCCTTTGATGCTGCAAATCTCCATTTAAATTTATCACACACCTTTTACCTCATGCAATAAATGAGTCAGCCATTCTATGCTCCTTTATTAGAAAACCCAGACTAACTCAGGCTTTTGAACTGACTGCATTAGGGCTCCTGGGGAAGAAAATAAATTATTTGATATATTCTGAAAGATGAATTTAAGCTGCATAGGCAGCCTTAATTCAAAATTTATTTTAGGTGCTCATTGTTTTAACACATATTTTTGCATGCTTAATTACCTAAGCTGTTAAGGAACTGAAAAACTGAAGAAAAAAAAAAAAATGCTGTGGACCAACGGAGAAAGTCTTGCTCATTTGGAAGAGCTTACACAAAAGGCTGGGAACTTTCGACTTGGCAACTTGAAGAATGTTCTTTTAACACAGCTTTTCTTGAGCTCTTTCCTACGTTTTCTTTGAAACAGAAACTCCATCATGCTGACACTCACAGTGATACCCATACCAGCAGAGCTGACACAGGGGTGTCAGGGTATCTGCTTGTGCTGCTGGCAGCTGGGAAAGAAGCTGTAAATTGCGTTAGCTGCTCATCCTCGGTTCTCTGGACTCTGTGGACTGTGATTCCCCTATTTTTTCTTTCACCTTCCCTTCTTAACTTTTGCCATCTTCTGCAGCAGTACTGCTCCTCCATTCCACTTCCTCTAAGATGAGCAAGCTTCCTCCACTTCTACAGTCAGTCTCTCTAGACTGTGGGTCCCAAATCCCCCATCCATCTGATCCCAGCACTTGTCCTACACTGACAGTGTGCAGCAGGAAAAGTGGGATTTGGATTTACTGCACACTGGCAACTCTGCAACAGCTCTCCAAGTGGACACTCTTTGGGAGATACCTGCAAGTCTCAGTGTGAAGTGGCTGCGTTCTTTCACTGGAGGGAGAAGCACGGAGACATCCTCAGGATGGGATCCTTCCCTGAAATGCGCCCAAAATGGCCTCTTCCATTTTTGACTGAGAGGATGAACAGGTAGATGAGCTGCAGCAAAATACTGTTAAACTTTGTCAACTCCCTCAACAACGTGCAGTGAAACTAACATCCTCTGAAACTGCAACAGATCTCATACTTAGCCTGGATATTTAAGGAATAGCTTTGTCTTTCTGATCAATCTTGGCTTCAACCTTCAGACTGTCAGTTTCAATTAAAAAAAAAAAAAAAAAAAAAAAAAAAAAAGAAAAAATGTAGCACAGAAAAGATCCAGCATGGAAAATTTCAGTCTGCATAACTCTGGCAAGATCTTAATCTTATAATGTGCAATATTAGACAAATTCAATAATTGATGGTGCTACCCAGCCCACCAGTAACAGCATCCTTTACTCAGAAGGTTTGGCTTTGGGAGAAGTGTTGTTATTATTTATCATGTGCTACAGGGCCAGTTTCTGTCCTGCCTGCTGGTGTTTGGGGACCTTGACTTGGGAGCCTCACTGGATACTGACTGGAAAACTCTCAGAGGATGCTATCTTTGAGGGTCATGTGGGAACCAAAACACAAGCAGCTTCTTTTTCTAGAGTTTTGGCCTAAATAGATAAACATAAAACAGCGGGAGATGAGGAAAAATAAGAGTGACTGCATAAGACTCATGCAATGTTTTGTATAATTTTATGATTTGTAATAATTAAGCACCTCTATCAGCTTATCATGGATTAATACTACCTTCCTTTCCTTGAATTCCACTCAGTTCTTACATTATACATATTCCACATGAGCGCTCTCTTCTCCCAATACTTCTGGCACAAATCTGAGCCTCTTTGGTAAGGACTCATAAGGTTATGAATGTCTGGACAGCCTGAGTAATGAAAGGCCATTTGGGGCCGAACCATTGACCACAGCTTTAACTTGCCAGGAAGCATAAAACATAAAATGTAAATTAGGTACTAATAACCCATTTTTCTTCTAAATCCTTGGTACAGATGCGCAGCATGAAGTACAGATTATGTTTTGAGAGAGATTTCGGAATAATTTGCAGTTAAAAATATTGCATGGGACCTTGTGTTGTGGCCTCAGAAGAGACTGAATTGTGAGTTGTTACTGCTGCCCTTGAACCCACTTCAGTCAATGGAAAGTTTCATTGGCACCTGGATTTGTTGCTCTGGGTAGCTGCCTAGCTACCAGCAAAACCCAGCACATAATACTGTCATCAGGGAAAGAGGCATGTGCAGCCCAGCAAGCAAGACATGCATGGAAAAGTACATTTCTCCCGGCATGTTTTGCAATCTCCATGCTATTCCCTCCCCATCTTCCTTTCCACTGATCTCATCTGTGGAGATGAAGTCAAGAAGAAAACTTAGGAAGCAGCACTTGCAGGACAAGATCATTTTACTGCATCATCCCCAACACAGCTTTGACCCTCTGGATGGGGCCAACCCCGTGTGAAAAAACAGACGTACAGCTCCAGTGTTCCTCAGTCAAGGGATCCGAAGGCAGCTCGAGGTTGGTTGGGCATGGTTAGTTCCCATGTGGATTTGCCATTAGAGCTGTGGTCTTGGCTTCTGCCAGCAACAGTGTGCATGGAGCTGTTGGGAAGTGGAGCTACCCGTGATGCAAATCACGGCACAGCATTTCTGTCGTGCTGCTTTCAAAACACATACAAAGACATGTCCTTCATGTGTGAATTCCTGCCTCCAGCTGCTTCACGGAACAAGGCTGGAGCCGTCAGTCCCCCCTCACAAACCATTGTTCTTGTTCTGTTCATTGCAACCCAGCTATGAGGAAATGACCAGCTTTTCTCTTTTTCATCTCAGCCCAGAAGTATCTAAAAATACAACCTGTGGAACTCGCTTCTTGAATTAATTATGCTTCAGGTAAAAATAAAATAAATGTTCTTGGCCTTAATGAGATCTGCAACTGATTCGCCATCTCATGGCACAAATCCTTTTTAGGCAAGACCTGGATTCTTGCTATGTTTCAACAGGTCAGGACACCTGACATGGCTGAGTCAAACCACTTCTCTACAGCTCAACAATTTCTACCATTCTTTGCACCTAGAAAATAAGATAATTCAATCAATACTTTTAAAAATTAAATAAATACCTGGGTTTTGGCATGCAAAGATGGGAAACCTGTGGCTATGCCTCTGATACAAGAGTTAAAGAGAAGACAGGAGTAGGTCTCTACTGTGTCTCTGCAGAATTGCCTTGCTGGAATAGACACCTTCTCCCAAAGAAGCAATGCAGGGGAAAGCAAAGTCGTATGTCCTCATTCACTCTTCCTGTTAATAATTTGTAGCGTTATTACTAATAAAGGTTATTTTACTGTGCTAATGGCTAATCATGGCACGGGACCAAGAACATATGGAGGGGAGCATGGTGCTAGGCACTGAATAAACACAGAAAAACAGGGCAGTCCTACCCCGATGAGTGGAAAGGTTTAGAGAATATGAATAAATATTCATTGCTTTTGGACGCCCGACTGAGACACCTTCCAAGTCTTCTCAGGTTCGACTGCTACTATTGATGTAGCAAAAGAGAATCATGACTTAAACGGGGAAAGGAGGAGACTCCTAAAAACACACGTCCTGGCAAAACAGAAGCAGACTAAACAAGCCTCTTGAAGAAATATGCATTTGAGAAACTACCCCTATTTAAAAGACCTGACTTTTTATCCTTCCCCCAGTGTGTGGACCTGTGGTACAGCAGCACTCTGGAGATACATCATGTGATAACTCAGGGACACTAATGCTGCAGGAAAAGCAAGGATACTGCAAGAGCAAGAAAATAAACCTTGAGATTACAAAGAAAAAAAACAAGACAAAGAATCCACAAGGTCTGGTCTAGTGCACATTATCATTATTGATGTGAATCATGACTTTGTGATCCTCAGAGGAGGGCTGATGTGCCTCTCCATAAATCAGATCTTAAGGGTATATACATTACGAGCAAAGGACAAGCACCACAGTTTGCTTTCACATAATGATCCAGCAATGGCATTTAATTGAGCAGAATATAAACACCCAGGCTGGAATTTGGCCAGGACACTACATTTAACATCCTACTCTAAATAAGAAATGCCATATAGGCTGCAGTGTCCAAGAAGAGCAGAGACAAGCTAAAGTAAAAGATCTCCTCTGATAATCCCTCTCGCAACAAACTACACAGACCAGAATTTACAGTCCTGGGCAACATCAAGAGCTGAGTCGACCCTGGCTGCAACTGCCAAATGTGGTGGAGCACTTGGAGAACATTTGCTGTGGATGACAGCAAGTGTCTTTTGTCTTGGAGTGTCCCAAGTAAGTCCCCCAGGAAAAAAAAACCAAACAACCATCTGCAAGAGGTCTCTCTTCCACCCTGTCCTGTTGGCCAGCTTCCCTTGAGTGATCATCGTGCTCTCAAATGAACTCACTCATAAACGTGACGACAGCCTCCCCATTTTTTGGATGGCGGACTTTAAGCGAAAGGAAACCAGGGTGTTTGGAAAGCATTCACCTCATCCTCTGCCAAGGACCAGGAGAATTTTCTTTCTTCATTTTAGAGGAGTGGCCAAACCACTTTTGAATCACACAGTCAACATGGTGAGCATGGCTGACTTGCCTTACTTTCCCCAGAATCAATCTACACTGTTCAACGACAACAGCTTGTGCAAATACTGTCAGGAAGTCAGCAAAAATATGACAGAAGGAAGATGTAAAATTTCCAGCACAATTAAGAAAACTGCTTTTGGTTACTCTCCTCAATTGAGACTTATTAGATCAGTAAGAGTGGCCAGACCTGGCTCTAGTGTGGAATAATTTGCCCATGTCTTTCACAAATGATATTTCCACTGAACAGACCCACGACAACGCTCCCTTTGCCTTAGGTGCCTGTGTTGACCAGGCTGATTTCATCCATCCTGTCACCTGGTGCTGCCCTTGGCACAGCCTCACTGAAAGTACTGTAGTACATTACTCAGATAATTCCCCTCTTCATCCATCATTGTGAAAAGTTTTACAAATGTTGCAAGATAGTCCAGGAATTCATACAAAGTCCCTTGATTTCAGTGGGAACTGCTGTACTGTGGAGTTCTCCAAATCAGATAATTCATATAATTGAAATGGTCTGCTTCTCTTTTTTTTCCCAATTCAGCATTCTTGTGAGACAACATTTTAATTTGTTATCTTCCTAAGTTTTTTATCAGACTTTTCTGTATTCTTCACTCCAGCCTTCACATAATTTTCTGATTAAATAACAGAAAACACCTGGAACAGACGATATCTTTCAGCATGTACTCAGAGGAGTCCAATGACTTTGAAAAATCTCAGTAAGCAAGGCCAGAGCTTTAAAATTTCCATGTAGGTATTCACATTTCAGTTGGAATATATCTGGGTTCATTAAAAAAAATAGGGAAGGTAAGAAATCACTGATTAACAAACTCTGCTACCGCCCACAGTTAAGGCAGAGACCACCTTTTACTCGTGTCTGGGATCAGATCATGTCTCACAGCTCTACATCAGTCCAGCTGTATGGCATTTACTTCATTTCTGGATCCCACAACTCTCACTGCCCGTGGGCAGCTGAGTCCTGGGTAAGAGCAGAGGTTTCGAAGAGCTACAGTAGGTCATTAATAATAAGAATAAATGCTTGAGACAATGCCTTAAAACAACCTTTCTCTAAAATTAATAGGGGCATAAATTCCACTTGCTGCAAATCAGAGACCAGGAGGTCCAAGCACAATCTATTTTCTAAGCATTCTATTTTAAAGTAGCATAGATCAGCACCATGAAATGACATTGCATGCACACTTTGAAATAACAAATGCCTACTAGGCTATGCCAGCTGAATGGGCAACAGCACAAAACACCCTGGCACGTTCCTCTTCAGGTTGGGGGAAACCTTTCAGAAACACTAGTTGCTCCTGCTACTTCTTCACAAGCCTGTGCTGCCACTCTTTTCAGGCTGCTCCCGTGCCCACTGCATTAACCACGTGCAATCACACCTGTAACTCATGGGCTGCTTGGCAAGGGCCCTGGCCAAAGAGCTTCTGTTAACTCAGTCAAGAGCTCACGAGAACTTCCACCAGCCCAAAACCAGAACGCCTGTTGTGGTGCTGGTTTTGCTCTTCTCCATTTGATCTTGCCTTTTGATGATGGGTTTTTATGGTGGCGTGAATGTTTTCCCACTCATCTCATGCTGCCTGGGAGATTAGTTTTTGAATTCACTTTTCCTTGCCTTGAATTAGAGCAGACCTTTTACCATGGCCATAGCTCTGTCGTTCTCAGACTCTTTAACCCCAATCTGTTGATTCCAGGGCTGAATAAAACCCAGAGTCCACATTCCTTGTGCTGACTGATAACCTCCTCCAGGCCACAGATAACTATTTGCCCACAGCAGTTCTCTCAGATAGGTCAGCTATATTTATTACAGCACACTGACCACATGGCCTTCCCCTTCTTCAGCAACAGAAGCTGCAGAGCAATGCCAAGCTCCGATTCCCTGACCCCAAGGACCTCCATGGGAGATCCACACCATCCCTAGCTTTATTTCACATGCAGAGCTCTGACAGGACATCACATCTGGGTAGCACTGGATACACTCTAGGGCAGCTGAGTGACAGGCCAATCCAACAGCATCCAGAGACATAACTGGAGCTTTTAAGCCTGAGGTGAGGAATAAAACTGATTTACTTAAACACCCTGAAAAACTCAGCATTTATGAGAAGCCAGATTGAAGGAGGCTGTTCCGTCACTCCAGTTCAGGGCTGGGCTGGATTTGCCAAGTGCTTTTCTCCTTATGGCTGATGAGAAAACCGTGGGCTTGACATTTGACTGTGGACCTCTCTGCAGTGACTCCTGCCTGTGCCAGCTTCCCGCGTGCCATCTCCCCTTTCGGATGGCTGAGAGCAGCAGGATGCTTTGCAGTGGATTTTTCCTGCCGGGTGCCCTGCTCAGCTGTGCACTGCACAGGGTTCCCATGGCTGTCATCAGCTGGGAGCTGAGCTCCAGCTCCAGTGGAAAACACCACACCATCACAGCCTAAACACCAGACATCTGCTGTCCCCGTGCCCCGAGCCATGTCACTGCAGTGGCTTGGAGAGCTCAGGATCAGAGCTCGGTGTGGGCTGGAGCTCTGCAAACACTCCTGGTGCAAGGGTTGTCTCCTCTGGAATGCACTTCCCCACTTCAGCTCTAACTCCCTCAACTTCATTACTCCCCCCAGGTCATCCTGTAGGGTCCATCTGCTTTCCCAGGCTCTGAAGGGGGAGGAGGAATTTGGGGAACTGTAAGGCTGCTGTAGAAAAGGCTTAGTCGTAATGTGGCAGGAAGAGTTTGTGCCTGGAGACGTTGGCTCAGTGGGTAGAAATTGCAGTGATATTGAGTAAATCTGCCCAGAAAGCGGAATGGGGAACTGTTACTGAGCTGAAGAAGCAAACGCTTATTGACTTTCTGGGACAGAAAATAAAGGATTTTTACAACCTGATAAGTAAAACTGTTCTGATTAAGGCTTAAAGTCTATAAATAAAAAAAGAGAACTAGCAGGAAACATGGAACTTATGGTCCTAAGAGGAGGGAGGGATGGGGATGTCTGTTACAGGATTGTTCCAAGATCCTACTTAAAATATTCAATGCTGATCCCTCTGCCTTCTAGCTCCTTAAAAGAAATCACCTCTTACATCATGCCATTCAAAATGAATTATGCTTTCAATTTTCCTTGTTTCCTGCTATATTCATATTAAACCATTACATTGTATGCAGGAAAGAATCCAGCAAAAGCAACTCATCTTGCTGCATGCTAGGAATGGTTTTCTTCAGATGGCTTTAATGCTGAAGACAAAGGTCAGCAATTTACCCCAAACAAAGCACTGGAATTTAATCTTTCCTCTGCTTGGGAGCAGCATGATTCCACAGCCTTCACTGCGTTCTTCAAATACATTCCTACTGGAAAGCAGGGCTTTAAAAAACCTTTTATAAAGCTGGTTTTTTTTCCCTGAGAGACTTGAAGCCATGAATACTGTATTAGGGAGCTGCCAAGTTATCTGCAGAGGACCTCCACCACTTTACCTCTTCCAGAGATTCTTGTTTCATTAACACATTTCACAAGCTGTAGGACTCCTCACAGATGAAGATTTCTTCTAATCCGTGCTGGAGGATTGAGGGCATGGACAGTTCACCTCAAATCCTGTAGCCCCCTGACCAGCTTTGCCTCGCATGCCAACTGCATAGCCTGGAAATGCATCCCAGAGCAACGCATGAAACCAGCAAACTGCGCTCTGGAACTGGGAAGGAAGGGCAAGACAGCTGGAAATGTGCATTATTTAAAATGCTGTAGGATGAGAAACAGATGCTGGCATGGCATTTGCGGAGTTGAAAGTCACCCAGCTCGCGCTGCCAGCTGGCAAGGCAGCCTGGTACCAAACCCACAGCTATGCAGAACCCACCACCACAACTGGCACCCAGGCTGGCAGAGCCGGCCAAGGGCGAGCCATCGTGGTCACTGGAATATTCCCTCTCTGGCCATGGTGCCTCCACCCTGCACCAGAGCACAGAGAGGGAAGTCAGACTGCACCTGCCTGGGAGATACACATAATATCTCCCTTTCAAGGGCTATCTGAGCATTACCTGTCAGCAGCGCTTCAATTTGCTTAAATGAAGGGTAAAAAAGGCAGGAAGAAAAGCAAAGGGGTGTGTTTGCTCTCTAATTTGTCTTGATGACCCACATCTCACAGGCAGAACCTCCAGCTGAACTCCCAGTGCCTGCTCTCTCCGAGGCAGTCAAAGGAAAGGCTTTCTGATTCCCTCCCAATGCATGCTGTAAGTGGGTGAGTTGGCAGCAGGATGAGATTCCCTTCCTTATTGCTGCCTACCAAAAAGGGAAACCCTGGAAAACTGCCAGATCTGAGGACTTGTTAGGGAAATACGAGTTTGTTGATGGGAGGCAAAAAACAGATGAGGCAGAATTCCACATAATTCTGCCAGCTAAAGCATTGTTTTGACTTGCATCAGTAGAAGGAAGCTATCAGCTAATTTACACAAAGCATAAATGCTTTTGGGGAGATGTGATTTAGCATCATCAGCCTCCAGCAACGAGTGAGACAGAAGGCTAAAATCATAGAATCACAGAATAGTTTGGGTTGGAAGGGATCTTTAAAGGTCATCTAGTCCAATCCCCTGCAATGAACACTGGGGTTTAGGAAAAACTATAATCTGTCCTTGGGGATGAAGAAGGACAAGTTTTCTCACATGATATGGACAAGGAGAAAATAAAGGCATATCCTACCTATGCTATGAATTACAGTGAGCACTAATGGAGCACTCCATAGATTTAAGAGTCTGTAGGTTCTTTACTAGGAAGTGGTTGAGGGAGATGGTTCCTTTCCACGTAGCTCAACAGTGCAATTGAGAACAAAATCCTACCCCTTTTTCTGAACGGGGATGGCAGGTCTCCATCAGAGCTCCTCTAGGATTTGGAACAGAGGCCAGTGAGTGCCAGAAAACTTGCGAAAACCACATGGCTGCAGGGTGGATCCGTGTCTTGCCTGTCTCTGTGCTGGCCCTGTCGTAATCCCAGGCTGTGCTAGTGCACAGAGCCCTTTGCAGAGCACAGTGGGAGTAACCACAACCTTGTGTGACCTTTGCGTTGGCAGCTCCTCCGCCGAGTTTGAAACTTCGCATTGCCTCCTTTCACTCCTTAAGATCTCACCTAAACAAGCTGATTTTTAACTCATAAGAAAGGCCCCCTGGCCCCTGAGGAGACTTTGAAGTAGATTCTAAAAAAGACATGAGTCCCAGTCACAGGACTTGGGGCTGTCCATGGCAAAGAACAGGGAGAAAAGGCTGTAATTCTCCCTCGCAGCTCTGACCACTGATTCATAGTCACACTGGCATAGACAATACTGACATAGACAATATTTTTAGAAGTCGGTTGGGGTTTTTTTTCCATAAAAGATAATGAGGTTATGGCGCCCCATGGACACCCACAGTCTCCTGGGCAGGGATGAAAGCAGTCTTAGAAGGAAAGAGTTTCTACCTTAGAGGAAGAAAGCCTCCATGGAGCTAAGGACAGTCATGAGGTCCCAATCCCCGCACTGGGGCTGCTTAACAGCTGCTCTTTTCATTCTGGCTCTTCTCCCCCCACAAGCAGAACAAGCCTTGGGAATACTCCCACTGATGATACAAAGGGGATGTATCTTTATTTTCCCCTCAGCTCACCCACCCTCCTGTCCTCCATTCTGAATCCCCCTCAGGCACACACCTGGGCACACAGAGGCCTCCAGGAGCCACCACTGCTGCTGTTCCCACCCCAAGGACAGGTTTGTTCCCTCCCATGTGGGGCCCGTCACCAGCACAGAGGTCTTTCCCAAAGATTTCCCACCTAGTTACTCATGGTCAGGCTTAGCAGGTTCAGCTGAAGAGATCTGAAAAGGAAATCTGAAAAGGATTTTGCAGGACTGCCAGTTGGCTTTGGCTGGTGGAGAGCTGAGCAGCACAAACATGTCATACTTTGCTACATTAAATCAAATATTCCCTGGTATTCAGTAAGTTCCCCACCACAGGTTTCTCTCTTTTGCATCATAGAGTCAGTATTGTACCTTTGAGGGTGTCCCTACTTCCCTTTTAGACCTCTCCTGAAGCTCAGAATGCTCAAGTCACTGCTCATGAAACAAACTATACCAACACCAAAAGGTCAAATGCGACGAACCTGGTGCTCAAGTGCTGAATGTTGTTTGTTTGGACTGATCAGAATAGTTCTGAAGTGACTTACACCAAATTCTTCCTGTGCTCAAAACCATGTTTCTCCATAAGCCATGTTTACAAATGCCAAAAATATTTTGAACCAGGAGTTATGAAAGCCTGAAAGCACTTACTTATAGAGAGCTGTTTCAACATTGCAAATACTTGTATGTAGCTGAGCCAGGTCCTGTTGCTCATGAGAACAGCCTTCACCAATCTGTCAACACTGACCTAACTTGTCCGAGAGAGAGCTCAGAAAATCAATGTGACGTGGAGAGACCTTCAAAGTGCCACTGTGCAAACAGAAAGCTGGTGCAGGGCTGCAGGATGGTGAAATCTGGCAGGTACAAAGAAGTTTGTAACCATCTGCAAAGATTACATTTCTGTGTGTCACTTAATACTACAGAGACTTCCCATCTTTTGAAATTAATCAATAATTCTGGAGAGGTAAAACCCTTCACATGCTTCTTAATACACTAAATCGAATTTTAACTTAAATGTCTTGGTCCATAATGTATTTTTTAAGGATTGTAAGTGTTCAGACTATTTGTTGAACCATTTTTGCACTGGCTTTACCAATGCCAGGACAACAGGGAGTTCTTCAACACAACCAAGTATCAGTCTACCATCCTGCCCAAACTTGGGAGATTTTTTCATAGTTTGCCTTATGCTATCCTGCTCTATAATTCTGTTTCCCTTCCCTACATTGGACTTTCACTCATCCTTTCCATTAGTTCAGCTAAGAGACAGCAGTTTAGGGCAGAGAGTATTTTATTTTACTTAGAATTCCGTGGCATTAGCTTAGCATGGTAAAAATGTGATTAATAAGTAAATAATACTACTGGCACAATCAGAAGCTCTGTTCAGAAATGGCCTCATAGCTCCTGCTTTGATCCTGCTGAGTGGGGGTTCTATTTTAATAGCAATTTTTAGCAGAATTCATGGCCATGTCCTGATTTCTGACCTCCAGAGAACAGAGAAATATTTCAAATTATCACCTCCAAGTGTTTTCAAAGCAGCACAGAGTGATCACCTGAAAAATAAATGGAATCTCTCAACGACTTCAGGGACTCAGCCAAACCACTGAAAAATCAGGCTTGTAACATTCCACATGTGAATTCCCTCACGCTGTCTTGAAATGAGAATTAAAAGATAGATGTGGGATTATCTTAAAAACACTCAACCTCTCTTTTCCTTGAAAGCTGGAAACCGTGAGCACAAGGACAACACCAGCCCATATTTCCACTAGGGCACTTTCCCTGGTGCATGACTGTTCCCAGAAAAGCCTAAAACAAAGCCCAGCCACAATCCTAGATGGCCTCTGCAGTAACCAGCAGAAGCCAAGTCAAAATAACACTTCCTCTACCAGCTACTCCAAATGAGTTCTTTTCCTCAAGAAGCATTAACTTTGTCTAATCCCATCCCTCCCTAAAAGCCTGAGTATATCTCCAAAGGTGAGGATTTCAGGCTGTTCACTTCACAGCATCCCTCTAAAGTAGGTCTGGTAGGTCTTTTCTTCCCCTTTTCCCTCCCTGCAGTTCCCTCCTTCCATTATAAGAGGGCCCCTGTGCAGTTTAATTTAAGGGAAACTTTCTCACTGACTCCAGCAGAGCTGAGCAGAGCCAACCAAGCTTTGTCCTGCCACCACCTTCCCATCACCACCAGGAGCAAAGCTGCAAATGAGTCCTGCAGCGATAAGAGCAAGTTTTTACTATAAATGCAGCCCTACCTCTCATTCCCCATACCCAGCAAATGCTGAATTGGTTTTAAAATAAATTTCCTTAACAACCAAGTACTACTATTTAACAGGACCCGTGAGCACTTCTATAGCATTTTACAAATCACTGCATAAGTATTAATTAGCCTTAATGACTCATATTACCTAATGAGATAATGAAAAACCCTGCAGCTCACAATATCTACTTCTATTTTCAGCGAGAGATGAAATGGATCTTGTAAAAGGATATATTCTCTTCTAATTCCCTTCCTGCATATCCCCTGTAAAAACGTTGGAAAGTAACTCAAAGTGTGCAAGTCGTGGCAATTTTTTCCTTCTCAATTTGCAAAGGCTAACACAGTCTTTGCCACAAAACTCAAATACAGAAGTTCAGTGATAATATTTGTTCCTTAGGAGGCTTTCTATTGAAGGATGACTGGTGTGGGCTCACTTTTTGTTAAGGAAATGTGGATTTGCTGCCCCATCTTTATGGAGAATAGCAATGTCTTTCTTGCTTTCTTTCTGGGTTGCCTCTGCCAAGGTAATACTTAATGGATTAAGTCTTGTGAAATAAATTCTGTAAATAGAACGTGGACTGAGATCATTTCAACTCATTTCCCCTGCGTCCCCTTCCCGTCCTGGAAGCTGTCAAGCACAAGCAGCCTGCAAGCAGCCTGTTCTCCCAGTGTTAGTCTTGAGTCTCACTAGATGCATAAAACAGCTTGTTTTTCACATACTTTCTGTGATGGCATTAAAAAAAAATTGCAAGGGGAAAAAAAAAAAACCCAACCCTTCTCAATTCCACCCATAGCTACAAACTGGATACAGCTAATCTTGCAAGAGCACCAAACATTGCTCTGCTTGTCCACATTTGAGCACCAGAAACCTATGTTTATGACGGAATTGCAGTCGAATCTGAAGGATTTTAAAGAAAGGAACTGAACCAACTGTGGGTTTGTAAACAAACAATATGGTTTTGACGTCAGCCATATCATTACATGTGCTGGAACTGTTTCTATCATGTGGCCAGTTCCTGCCCCTGAAGAGTATCTAATTTAATTTAGATGTAGTCACGATACGGGACAGCAAGCACGTCAAGTCCAAGAAACTCCAGGATAACTCTGCAGGAAGGTCTGTGCTGGAAAGATTGCAAAAGCTGTACTTCAAAGGAGCAACAGAGACCTTTTGGCTCAAGGAAGAGAGGGGAAAGTTGTGTCCAGTGCAGAAGGAGAAAAGAAAGTGAGGGGAAGGGAAGTGTGTGGAGTGGGCACTGTCAAGGGGAAGGACTTCCCTTCTCCTGTAGAAATGAATCAGTTCGAGGTATTTTTCTGCATTAATGTAATCCAAAAAAAACCTGCATAACTTTTTCCAGAGCAATAAATCCTATCCACAGCTTTCAGCAGCCCTTCCAACTTTGTTTTCAGCCCTTCTTGGGTTCCTCTCTCTGCTCCTTCTGTACTGGCCCTGCAGACAACCACCATGGGGGATAATTCATCCCAGGAGATTTTCTGTTGGGTACCGCTGCAGCATCCATGGGATCACCCACAACAAGCCCACAGGTCCTGGTGACCCCGGGGGTGATGCAGAGCCCCTGCAGCAGCCCCACTCCCTCCCCCGAGCACCTGGGCTGTGAACAAACACCCAGGTGAGGAGCTGGCACTTGGGGGGTGGGAGAACAACAGCAAGACATCCTTTTGCTGCTGCTGATAGTGACGGAAATGTGTCTTATGTTGCAGGTATCTAAGGGCACCAATGTGGGAAAAATGCTTTTCACGCAGGGCATGATTCTGATTGCTAAAAAACCTCCCCCAACCTGGCATCAATTGAATTTAAAGAGACGCCCTCTTGTGTGGTTAAAAAATTCTTTTTGAGCCTACATGTTTACCAGCTTGGGCCTTAAATGCTTTGAATTTCTCTATAAATAGATTTCAATTAACAGTGTAACAATAATACAGTGTGTTGTCTTATTTATTTATTTAAGTATTTTTACTAGACAGCATTTTCTACTCAACTAATTCTAGTTCCCCAGGTTTCCAGAAAACCCAGCTCCTCCCAGAAGTGGTGTAGAGCTCTGTGCTGGGTACTCAGCTCTGGCTGTACACACACCCCCCACCAGCATCTTCCCAACACAGCTACTCTGATTCCTGCACATTTGGAAAGAAAAGAGGAGTCGGTTCCCCTTGTGGTTGTTTCATGCCATGGAATCCTGATTGCTTGTTGAAAAACTATTTCCAATAAAAATCTAAGGGTTTTTTTCCAAGGAAAGCGAACGCTTTCTACCAAAAAAATATTTCTCAAAAACTGAAACTCTAGTTCTAGCCAAAAACATGAGACCAGCCTTAGGTGTAGGATTCAGACCAATACTACAAGACAATCACAGAAGTTATAACCAGCTGAGCTTGGTTATTTACAGTGGAAGGCAAGCTGCAATTCCTTCCTTTGATCTATTTGTTGGCTTCAGGATTACATTTCCCAAGCAGGCTTTTTAATCACTGTAAACATCAGAGGTGAAGAATTTGGTGGAGAGAAAATTGGCTGCTTCTTTGTGTTTTTGATCAGGCCGGGCTTTGATTCCTTCTCTTTCCCAGTTCCAGTGCCTGAGCTTTATTTGCAACAGCACCACGTGCTCTGAGGCTCTGGGCTCTGCATTTGGAGTGTATTTCCTTGCCTAAATCTCCATCCCCTGAGGGGAGACAGCCCCAGGGGTGATGCCATTCCCAGTGAAGAGGGACAGGGTGCCACACAGTTATCCCACAATGGACACTGACAGGCCACGTTGTCCCTCAGTCTCTCAGGGACAGCTTCCCTCCTGAGCAAGCCTGGAAACTCACACTTTGCTTTTACAAGACCCCTCATCCATGAGGTTCTCTCTGCAGTGCTGGAAAACCTCTGGAGTCAAGAAACCCAAGAATGGGTGGGAATTCATGAAAGATGTGCCAGCACTGTGCAGCAGAGCAGGGAGGTCCAAGCTACCTCTGAATGAGACAACAGGGGTACAGCAGGAGGCTTTCTGCCACAGGATGGAGCTCAGTGCAGGCTGCAAAGCATTGCTAGGAAGCTCCACAAATACTGAAGTGTCTGAATCCCACTGCAGAGCCCGCACTGCCAATTGTGCCTCCAGGCAGATAAACTGCAAAGTGACTGAAAAAAAAATCATGGAGGTGAAGGTCTTGATCATGTCTGAAAAAGTACAATACCCAAGAGACTGAGGGGGGGAGGAAGAGCCAGCTTTTGTAAAAAGTGAGCATGTGAACTCCGTGGCTTCAATTTTGTCCCACTTACTTCGTTCACCAGCTCTACAAAGTGTTTCTCACACAGAAGTGTAATTTTAACAATACTGAAAAGAATGTGCCAGGATTGGAAGCTCAAGCTGCTTTTACCCTAGGTAAATGGGATGCAAATGCCATGTAAGAGGTTAAATGGCACAGGAAGGATTGTATTTTATTTTCAAACCAAGAATGACCAAATTAGTATTAACAGGGTTGATCTTTCTGACTGTGAAATCTCACAGAATAAAAATATTAAGAAGATTTTTAGAGTTCTCTTCTACCCGAGCATCATGCACAACCAGAAACCGCTTTACCAAAGGAGTTAAAAGTTTTCTGCAATAATGCAGCAAATCACTCTGTGCAACAAACACAGACACATTCTGTGGCAGTTTCCCCACAAGGTTCAATCTATGGGGGAAAAAAAATCTTGATTTATTATATAGCATTTGGACAGTTGCGAATGAAAATTTGCCAAAGATCAGAATAATCAACTCTTTCACCCGGGCAGTTTTTTTACGCAAGAAAAAAGCACAGAATGGGTCTGAGCAAAATAAATAAAAATTCCACACTTTTAACCAACAGAACCTTTTGCGTCATTCAGAAATATTTACAGACATCCAGAATCTTTTATCGTCAAAAAGACGCTCTGGCCTTTAAAATTACAACTTTTCCTTTACTGATTTTTGTTTACTGATGGCCTTTAAACCAGTGGGTATCTCTAACTTGTGGCATCTCTTCATGTCGAGTCAAATGTAGGAACTTTTAAAGCTGTTCCTTGCTATTTTCTTCTCTTCCCTTGAAACATCTCTCTTTTGCTAAGCTGTTATCTGTGAGTTTTAAAGATAGCAGAACCCCATCTACAGCAGCATCCATCACATGAGTCATGGTAACTACGCCTCAAACATCAGTTTTTTATCGATTGACTGGGCCTCTGGTGCCAATATGGAAATCTTCCAACCTGGAGAGGGCCGGCTGTTTTAATACAATCAAATACAGCCAGGAAGAGGGCTGCAAATGGAAATATGCATTAGCCATTCATAGTGCACAAGCCTCTCTCAGAGCCCAGTAAAGTGCAGCATCTCTGCTTCCCTTGCTTATTTAATTAGCACACAATGAAGGCCACTGAATTTCCCTGCAAAAGGTGTTGCGTACTTTGGACAAAAAAGAAAGGAGAAAAGAAGTTGCTTTTAAGTCCGGTCCAAAAAAATAGCTCCTTGGCTAAATGGCACTTTTAATAAAGATGTTTCCAGTGTTTGTTTATTTATCAAAAAGCAGTGTTTCTCTCGGGTGTTTTGATTTTTATTTCTGTGCACAAGAAGGAGGGGAAAAAAGGGCTTTACTAAGCAAGTCTTTCAGTGAGACACCAGATGATGGATAGTCAAACACAGAGTCTCCTGTAAACACAGAGGTAACCAAAAGGTATGAACTGACTCATAATTGTGTCAACACAGGTCGCAGACCCTTGGTTTATTTCAGCCTTCCTGTTTTTCACAGATTTCTTTTCACACTACACTATTTTTTTTAAGACACAGACTCTTTTCAGTACATCTTAGCGGGGTGCAAAAGCACACACGTTTTTACACCAAAATGTGGGCATCTACACACACATGTAGGTTGTACTGCCACAATTACAACAGCAGCATTTTCCATCCATTGCTTATGGCTGCACTAAACCAAGCTGTGCAGTCCAGGACTGCTCTAAATCAAAAAGTCCATCCCATTCCTGCCTCCAGCCTTTCCCCAGAGGCTCTTGGGAAGCATCCAGAAAAGAGGAACACAACAAAACCTCACCAGCCTAGTGCTCCAGTTCATCCAACCCTCTAAGACTCACTGTGATTTTTTTTTGATCCCAAGTGGCAAGACTCTGTCTGATGGAAAATGCTGGGAGGAGGAGAGGCAGCAAAGAGGTCTGTGACGAGCAGAACCTGCCTGTATTTGTCTTGATCTCTCAACAAACTGAATTAGGCTGTAGCCTTTTCCTTGTATAACGTTTAGAACCATGGTTTGCGTTGGAAGGTTGGAAACATCACCCACTTCCAATCCCCCTGCCATGGGCAGGGACCTTCCACTAAAAGCCCCATCCAACCTGGCCTTGGAGGAAAAAGCCTTCCTGGGCTGTCTATTTCATTACTAGCACTGCCTAGAAGGTTAAGAAATTGTTAGGGCAGGGGCTGATGTGCAGACACCCCAAGACATTGAATCCCCTGCAAGTCCCAGAGCAGTTCAGCTGAAGGGCCAAGGAAGATGTTTCAGTACATTCCCTGTACCTGTGGAGACACTTGTCTGAAATCCTGAGATGCTTTTAAAGGACTTGCAGAAAATAACAAATGAAGAAGGGTTAAAGCCAGGGAAATTGTTCTTCCTCAGCAGAGGCAGTAAAAGAAGCGATTTAAGGCCAGGCTGCAGTGAGCAGCACTTGTTCCTGGGTGTCCATGGAGCACAGAGCCCAGTGCAAGGGGTCTGCAGTGGATCCCTCCTGAGCACCTTGGATCAACCACACACGTGAAAATGACTTAATGCTACAGCCCCACCCATCCAAGAGGTGTCACACACCCTGTATGAGCAAGGAGAAGTTCAGACAACTGTTTGTCTGGGATGTTTCAACTTCAGAGATTTACTGAAAATGGTAGAGCCAGCAAGGACAAAAGATCATACTCAGGCTGAGCAGTGCCTCGCTCCTTGTGTAATCACATCCAGCTCAGTGGGAAAGTGACTCAACAAAAATCAGAGTCACAGAACCAGGATTTGGACCTTATTTCCCACTGTGGAAAAGGCAGTTGCTAAAATTCCCAGTTAACAGGTAATCACTGTACTGACTGCAACCAAATCCACCCAGAGATCCCACACCAGCTCTGGCCTGGTTACATCACCAAATCATTCACCAAAAGAAAGTGAAACAAATTACATTATGATGAAGTTGGCACACACAAAAAAAGCTAGAAATAGCATTTCAGAAGGAGAAATAATTGGCAGACAATTTTTTTAAAACTACTCATTTTAGGATAGCACACCTTTGTAAAGACAGAGCATTTTATCTGGAGCCATTCTCCCCTTTAGAAACCAAGGCTGGCAGAACAATGGGGAGATTTCCCTTTGCAAATTACAATATATTAAGTGAGATTTGCTTCTAGCAGGTCCTGTACCTTCAGAAATTGGTCAGGCTTTGTATGTTTGCCAACCGGGGAAAACCTATGCTCTGTTCTCCTGCCTCCCCTCTTTTCTTTACCTCCTTTTAGCTCTACCACAGAAGGTGAGGGAAGAAAAATTTTCCTGAAGGAGACCATGAAAAGAGTTTCAAAACATTCCACGTATTTTCTCTTCATAAACATGCTGTGGATTTCTAATGTAAATAGTTCCAGGGCACTGTCACTCAGACCCCAGGAGTTCACCCAAGTTAGACAAATTATGCTGCCCGTTATCTCAGTTGTTACAGACTCTTGCCTTTCATTCATTCCTTGCCAGTGGCTGGATTTTATGTGTAGGGGAGAAAAGGAGCCTCAAATGCTGAAGTTAACCTCTTGTGGTGAGACCAGTAATCCTGGGCTTTCCAGTGAAGAATGCAGAAGGAGATAGCTGCTAGCCCTGTCTGCCAAGGGCAGCAGTCAAAAGAATGCTGAAATTTGGCAGGGAGGAGCAGGAGAAATGCAGTGCTAGGAAAATGGACATTGCAAGCTCCCTTCCAAATCTGCAGCATTTGGCCCACATGAATAAAACAAATTAAGTTGAGAAAATTTTTTTACATGTCCTGTAAAAAACCTCCATAAAGCAGTGTTGTGGCTGTAAATAGAGGATGGTGCTGCTGAGCAAACCTGCCTGGCAGAAGCAGTGGCTACTGCTTCAAACATCATACCCAGACTATAATTAATACTAACTTCAACTAAAGTCAGCAAGTCTCATTTCCTGCCAGATAAGGAGATACTTATTAGAAGGGAATGCAGGACGTGATGAGGGGATTCATTTCTGCATGTGTTTTTACAGCCACACTGGTCCTGGTGGGGACTGAGTGAAAGCCCCTGTCCCACGTGCCAGGTATTGTCCAGCTGTGAAACCCCTTTGGATCCTGGAGCTGTGTATGGAAAACAAACAGCCTGGATGCTGCCAGCCCCAAGCCCTGCCTTGCATCACTCCAGTCTCTCCTGCCTGGTCCACAGCCCCTTTCAGGGGCAGAAAACACAGAGTTTGCCTGGCAGCACCATGGGAGAATGTGCATTGCATGCCCACTGTAAAGTGATGCCCTCTAATGATGAGTACCTCTAAGGCCATTCTAATCAGCCAGCTCTGATAGAATGTTTTATTTATGCAATACTACCAAAGAAGGGAAAAGCTCTTACCTATTGTTCTTCGGAGATCTTCACACTGGCTAATGTGAGGGAATTTCAGGATTTCCTTCCACTTTTTGCTTTTGCCTTTGCGTTTCCCTCCACCCCCTGCAGAGAGAGAAATATCAGGATTAGATTGCTTTGGGGGCATAGTTCCACAGTTCCATCTAGAGTTTACCTGCCCAGTCACAGTTCTTATGGATACCATTAATAATTAAGGCTGATATATTGTGGGTTGATGCCCAGGCAGATCCCTGGAAGTGCTCAAGGAAAGCCTGGATGGGGCTCTGAACAACCTGGTCTAGCAAAAGATATCCCTGCCCATGGCAGGGGGGTTGCAACTAGATGACCTTTAAGGACCCTTCTAAACCAAACCATTCTGTGATTCTATGATACTGATCAAATCTGAGCTTGTCTGGGCTTAGAACAGACCAAGGAGGTGGCATCTGGCAGAAGAACAGCTCACTAAAAGTTGGGAGTCCAGGCTTGTGGCCCACCAGGTCCAGTTTGGATGACAGCATCACCTCTGCCCCAACTAAGAGTCATTTCACACAAACCAAACAATCTTGTAAAATCACAGCTCACACCTTTTCAACACAGATATCCATCCCCCTTCTGGTTTTGGGACAAGCCTTGATTCTATCCCAAAAAGAAGTGCTGAAAACTGAAGATCAAAATTCCATTCCTGCCATCCCCTCCCACCCCTCACATTACATATCCTGCCGACGTGTTACACACTCTGGTCACTGCTGCTTCCACAGGAGAGCTGTGGGAGAAAATTGACAGCTTCATGAGGAAAAAATCTCTTACTGGTTCTTCCTTCTGTTCTGCTTGGAGAGGCTGTGCAGCCAGTGGAGGAGGAGTATCCCTCTGGACATGGAAGCCCAGATGCAGACTGGGATTCTCCGAGTCGCTGTATTCACTGCAATTCAGTCCCTGCACACAAAATCTGATTCACTTGAGTCTATTTTACATGCACTGGCACGCCGAATGACTAACTGAGAGCTGAGTTAATTCTGTAGAGGGGTTGGTAGAGCCACAGTTGCAGATTGAGAGTGTGTTGGGTCCTGCATGACATTGCAGGCTAAATTAGGAGAGCGCTGACTCAAAAGGTAGCAGACCACCAGAGAGAAAACAGAAAAAAATGACAAGTATTGCTCCCTGTGGGGCATTTCTGACCACACAGTGTCACCTTTGGCACAGGAGTGCTTCTTTTGCACCTCACCTTTTATTCCTTTGCTTTTGCTGGCCAATGGTTTTGCCATCATAGAGTCTGCCTTGAATGATTTTAAACTTCTTATTGACAGGAACTGATTGTATTTCTACAGTATGCAATGTAGAGCAGAGATATCTGCACTGGCCATACAGGAACTAGCTTGTCTGGACTATCAAAAGTACAGCCCTGCTACCCTTTCCAGGAATTAGACTGCAGGAAAGCAGGGAGAGCTGTGACTGCCTCCCCATCACAGAGCATCGTGGAACAAAGACGTACCCCTTGGGTCCGTAATGAATTCTGCTTCACCCTCCCCTCCTCAGTGCACCCAGCCACTGCTGCTGAAGTCATTTCCTTTCCCATCCCTCTGCCCACAGCATCAGAGACCCTGCCTTGCTCTCTTGGTCTGGCATGCTGAGGGCCTTAGGTGGGCTACAAGGTGCTGGGACGTGTTTTATGGGCTGGGGTGAGCACTGTGATCATCTGTTCACCAACTCCTGGAGCACATCTGTTCACAGATGGCTCTGCTCTGGCTGCCAGTGGCCACAGGGGTTGGATTCAGCAGCCCTAAGGGTCTTCACTGCCTTTCATGTCCTCAAAAGCCCACTCCTGCAATCCTTCACTGCAGCTCCTGCACGCCAGGCTGCCACCTCCACTTGCTCTTCTTCTCCGTCTCTTCCAGGGGCATCTTCCTTCGTGCTCCTGCCCTTATGCCTCATAAGTGTAAGTGTACTTACACTTCTCTCCCTGCACCCTCCCTTCACACTCTCCTCTGGGAAAATGAACCTTCCACCAGGAATTCCTGCTTCCTTCTCTCTTCCAATCATTCTCTATGGCTGCATTTTCTTCTCTGAACCATTTCTTCCCTGAACTTTTCTCCTCTTTGTGTTTTTCCTCACACTCATTTGTCTTAGAATCACAGAATACTACAATTCCCTGAGCTGGGAAGGACCCATCAAGATCATTGAGTCCAAGTCTTGGCCCTGCACAGGACACCCCAGGAAACACACCATGTGCCTGAGAGTGCTGTCCAAATGCTTTTTGAACTCAGACAGATTTGGTACTGTGACTCCTTCCCTGAGGAGCCTGTTCCAGTGCTCAGCCACCCCCTGGGTGAAAAACCTTTTCCTGATACCCAACCTAAACCTCCATGTGCCCCCACTTCTGGCTGCTGCCACTGCAGAGACCTGCTCTGCCCTCACCAAGGGTCAGACAGAGCAGAGATGCTGCCTGGGGCAGGCACGAGCTCTGCCCAGAGGATGTGCAGCTGCCTGGGCAGCAGTGCCTGCTCCAACAGTGTTTCCAAACATTTCTGGACACAGGGGGCAGTGGGGGTAAGCCAGATGAAACCATCCTTCAGGCTGCACCTGCCCAGCACTGGTACATCTTCACCCACTGAAGGTCTGCCCTCCAGGCACAAGCACTGGAGATTCCAGAGCACACCTGCTCCTCCAGCCACCTTGACAGAGGTCCTCCCAAAAAGGCTGCATCTCTAGCAGCACCAAGCAGTGCAGAATATTGCAAAATAGCCCTTTGCTCTAAATGACAGCTCTGAGATTTGTGCAGAGGTGATATGATTCTGCTAAGCTGGGCCAGAACATTTTTAAAATCCATTCAGTGTAAAATATATATGGATGTATTTACATCGGATGATGTATTTCTGACATTAAATTTCCATCAAAACTAGAGAAGGGCTCTGTGGTCCCCCGTTAAAGCCGTGATCGATGCAGCCAGCATGTTCTCTCCTCTTTTGTGGCTATCCTCCAAAAATAAGCAGCCTTGCCTGATGAATCATTTGCTCTTAGCTGAGCGTGAAGTAGTGTTGCTGCTTTGCTTGTGACGTCTTTATGTTAAAGATTCTGATCAAGTGCTTTAATCGACCTGACCTTTCCGCTCTCAGCTTTTCTTGTGGAGCCAGCAGTGTTTGCTGGCTCCAAACGTTAATTCTGGGGGGGTTTGAAGGACATAATGCAGTGAGACAGCGGAGACAGAGTAAATTGTCTAGCGGAGCTAAGAGCTAAAAGGGGAGGTTTCTCTGGATAGGTCACGGTGCAGGTTGCAGAGGGAAGCTTTTCACGCGTTGCCTTGATTGCTGCCTTTGCACCGACTATTCCAGTGCAGGAGGATTTGCATTCTTCAAGGCAGCTTCTCAGGGCAGCACTTGACAGGCATGCCATGTTTTAGATGTAAGTTCCATCACGTGGTGTTGGAGGCTCTGACTGCTTTAAAATTTTGCCTTGCTGCTGACGACAAAAGGTGAGCTGCCAGCAACAGCAAGGAAGCTCAGCCCCGCTTCCTCGTGTGAGCTCAACAACTCAGCATTTGCAAACTGAGGGCTGGAGCTCATTCTCTAACACGTCAACCAGTCCTGCAGGAAACAAAAGCAATTGCTCTACATCTTACCTACTGAAAAATACATGGCATTTTTCATATCATCTTGTGATGCCACCTGGCAAATCTAGCTCTGATCTCTGCCTGCGAGGAGAGAGATATAACTAGAAGCACACATGTAAAACATCTGCCAGCAGGAGCTACCCTTAGCCTAAAGTGCCTACCTTTTTTTCCCTTCCATTATTCAGTATATACTTACTCTACTAACACCAAGAGGAGACAGGAAAATACCGGCACATTATTAAGCCAGTGAGATATTAAGTGGCTTGTCCAAAATTACATGAGAAATCACAGGATGGAGATGAAGCTGAAGAAGCCAAGGCTTTGAGCCTGTTAGTTCTGCTAAAGACAGCATCAAGCCATGCTCCTGCTCAGATGATTGAAGATTATTCACAACACAGAGTAAAACATATTGCTGGATGAATTTATTTCAGCACCATGCCTGTAGCATGTTCCATTTGTGCCACGTGCCACCATGCAAGGTGGATTTTAAGGATGGGTAAGCTGGCTTCCTACTGCTGCTCTGGTCTTGCCCAAGTTGGTAAGCCAGCAGCACATCCCATGCTGCCAGGCCTGGCTAATCCAAGACAGCCAAATATTTCATTCAGCTGTATTAACTGCAATCTAATTAATCCACAGATCACTGGAGGATGGCTACAGCTTCTATCTTCCATTTCACAACAGTACCCGGGTTGTCACCCAAGGCCGTCCCAACAACAGTACAGAGCTCTGGACCCTCAGAATTCAAGGCCTTGATTACACTGTGAAAGCAGAGAAACAAACTCCAGAAGTATTAAAAGTCAAAAAAATCATGGTTAGTGTCCTATTTCCACTCAAAAGATATTTATGTTTCATCTCGTCTTCCTCCTGCCACCGTTTCTTTACTCTGTCCCATGGAGGTGTTTGAAGCTATGTGTTATATATGGAATTGCCATATTAGAGTAAGGTCTGGCCAGTACATGATGGACTGCAGGCAGCTTCAGAGGAAGATCTTGGAAGGCTGCTTCTGAAGTATTTGAAAAACATTAAATTTTTTCCATATTCTGTTAATTGGATATGGTTAACAAAACATGAAGGAGTATTGCTTCCAAACAATTTCTTTTTCTTTTTTAGCATCTATGCTGCTTAGATGCAGGCTGTTCTTACGATCCTGGTAAACGCCCTGAACTGTTGAATGCCCTCATGTCTCATGTGGGTGTGAATACCAACGATTAACTGTGTATTTGTGAAGGAAAAGAACACTAATTTTAATCTTGTTTTCCTAGAGCGCCTCGTCCTAATGAGACAGCATGAATAAAACTTACCAGCCCATCATTTTCCCCTAGGAATTTTTCATGTCTAATGCATCCAGCCTCTAAGGCAAACAGTTTCACCCTTATTAGACCTGTTTCATGTAAAAGTTCTCCCAGGTTCGCTATTCTTCTTTCCTATTAGTCCCACCTACACTCAGCTGCACTAGCAAATGAAACTGGCCTGTTTTCAAAGAATGAAAGACACTGCTTGCTCTCCACCCTTCATCCTGCCCTTCTTCTCTGGGAAAGCAGAAAAAAACCCCTGTTTTATTCCTTAAAGATCTTGGATGATACTCCTGATTAACCTGTGCTTAGAACAAGCACTTACAGGACCATTAGGAACCTCAATGAATCCTCTTCTGTCAGGCCAAGGAAAATGCCAAGAGTATGAGGGCTGGATTTCCAAAAGCAGGTGGGTGTCCACCATCCACTGGGGTGCAGAGCCTCTGCAGACCGGTCTCTAGAGGCTGTCTTTTATCAGATACAATAAAAAGTCCACAGCAAGCCCTCAGAAGAGAATCGTGTTACACAGCTCCTCTTATCAACGCTAATCTGTCCTTATCTCCCGCAGCCTTTTCTGATGAGCACAGCTCAAAGAGTCACAGACCCTGATAAGGGTTTTGTGCCCATCTCCCCTGCTGTCACAGCACGTTTGCTCATAATGCTGCTACAAATACCTGAGCCTGACAACCACTGTGTAAAACACCTCACTGCTTTTTGGAAATGAAGAGCAGATGTATTTCATGTTTAAGCCTCCAGAACCACATCGATGAGAATTTCACAAGCAAAAGCACAAGCTTCTCCCCAGCAGAGCCAAGCTGGCTTTGCAATCTGGTTACCAGAGGACCAAAGGGCAAAGTATTTTGTATACAACTGGCATCTAAAGTCCTATTAACTTTGGCTTACAGAAGTCAGTGTTGAGAAACACTTACTGCAGGAATATCTAGCTATGGTTCAAAGAAGAGGTCAGGTAATATTGTAAATATTGATGAGTGGCTGAAACACGACTTTAACAGCACATTTTTTATGTTAATAATGATGTTAATATTATGCTTTAATAACATCCACTGCCCTGAAGGGACAGAGAAAGCTAAGGGATTAGACTTTGAAAAGTGATCCTCAGGGCTTAACTATCATATGTCAAGGCCATTTTGTTACTACCCTAGGAATATAAAGGAGTCTTTACACAAGCTACCTTTATGCCTGGTCAGAGCACATTGAAAGGACTTAACTAAACTTAAAAAACAGGCCTCTAATTTCTTCTGTTAGTCTTAAGTAGGCATCCCAATTTGTGGCATTCTCCATACATCCTCCACTGGGCATTTTTAATGCATCTTTGAGATTATTTGAACAAGTTTTCTTTGGGTTTTGTGGGTCATTTCACATATACCAGGTTTACATTTCACTGCTATGCTAACAGAGAGTTGTTTGGTCACAAATTTCCCTGGATGCAGTTTAATTTCCCCCTACATAAACACCTATAGTTTGTCTATAATGGTGTATCTCTCTTTTATACCTGGTATTTAGCTGCATTGTGTTTATCTGCAGCTGAGAAATGAGCAAAAAGAGATTGCTGGCTTTTATGCCACGAACAAAAATAATCCAAAAGACACAAAGTCTGCGGAAGATTTACAATCTATTAAAAAACAAAAAAACAGTAAATCTTACAAAAATAAAGCCAACTATAATCTAAAACAGTAAAATTAAGAAGAGCCCAAAATTTTAATTTCCTATTCTTGACCTCAAAGTAAACAAGGCTACTGGCACAAACCCAGGCAGTTTTGCTGGGTTTAGAATGCACTGCCCTGTACTGGGTAGTTCAACACATCTGGGGACTTTTGAGAGATTTTCTCCATCAATAGTGCAGATAACAGAAAAAAAAAAAGTAAAACTTCCATATCAATGATTACTATGGGAGACCAAGCTTTTGAACAGAGTTGTTGAGATTCAAGGTTGTCACCCTGCTGAAAATATTAAATCTCTCAGAGGACCTTTCCTCCAAACTGGAGCTGAGACCGTATTTCAAAGTTCTACAAAATTCTGATTTAAAGACATTAAACCATCTCACTGTGATAACATTTGAGTCATCTCAGTTCTCTAACGTCAAAACATTATCATAGAACATATCAAATAGAGTACTAAGATATTATATCACTGGAACAAAATGCGTATGGCAAATTGACATTCTTTACTTCGTTAAAATGATGTTTCTATATTGTCAATAAGAAGGTAGAAAAAGCAAATCATCTCTTCTTTTAAGCAGACACTTTCCTGCAAACCCTTTAATTTTTGACAAAACTTCATTCTCCGAAAGGAAGATTCTTTTGTCAGAAATGTTCTCAACTGTCACATGCTTTGAAGTACACAAGAATTAAATAAGGAACGTGGTCTCCCCATAGCTGAATGTTTGAGTGACTCTAAATTCCCACATTTCTCACCAATTCCCTTGAGCTGATTTGCACAGCTGTGAGTTACACTGATTCTAAGAGACCTGCTTCCCATTCTTCCAAAGGAAGAATGCAAATCCCTGCTCCAGAAATCCTGTTTGAATAGGGCTTGATAACATCTTTCCAGGAAGGAACTCCTCTTTAAGCAATGGCTTTTAAACTTATGACCTGTTCTATATATTTATTACCCTGTTTAGCAACACGCATGCAAGCTACCAACCCGTGCCTCCAAACCCAAACCTGCAAATGCAGCTTGGGGTGGTCCTGTGCATGGTTAGGATGATGATCCTTGTGGGTTCCTTCTAATTCAGGATATTCTAGAAGTCTGTGAACCCATCACCCACATGCAGACCATGTACTGCCCACACAGACTGCCCAGGAGGATGTGTGGTGCTCCTGGATACAGCTGTGTTCCTCAAACAGCCCAAAGGTTCTCAGGGCCGGCCCCTAAACCCAAAATACCTTACAGGGACTCCAGAGTCCTGGTTAGACACTGATATAAATTGCTAGAAATCTAAAAAGCTCTGCTGATTTGCTGATCCATAAGGTGCAGCTCTGATGTTTAGCAACACAACAGCACAACGTGCAACACGAGACAGGCAGAAGGACTGCAAGGAAACCTGGCCCTGGTACAGGCAAATACATGGGGCTCAGCTCTCCTGAAAAATATGATGCCAGTTAGAGGGAGAACGTGCAAAAACCCAGTCCTGAGCAGGAAACGATGTGGGTTCTGTCTGTCCCTGTCAAAGAGCTGTGTGGGCTTTTTCTCCTGCAAATAGTTCTGCAGTATCTAAAAAAAATAACTTAGCCTCTGTGTTCCTGACATTTGAGTCTTAGAAGGAGTATTTCTGAACTGTGGGGAGGAGATCCAGCTGGAGGGGAGGTGAGAATTCAAGTGTTCCTATCAGCAGTCTGTAGCCAAGCTCTGAAAATTATGTTCTATTCTCGTTTTTTACCATCACCCAAATAAACTTACCAACAAGACTAAAGAAAAGAGTTTTAGTAAACGTCATGAAAAATTAATGGCTTGACACAGGCTGTTTTATTAGGCCTGGCTGATTTATTAGTTCCACCAAATTGGTAGAATTGGTAAAGCTTTGAGATGTTCTGACAAGAACCCAGAAATCCACATGTTAAAAATGGTGAAAATTAGGCTGGGAACCTCCTTAGTATATGTGTATAGGCTATACTGTTTAAGGGGAACTTCCCTTTTGTGACACTTCAGCCCTTTTGCTTCCAGAGTCAGCCAGGAGGAAAAGCACAGCATCATAACATGTCTCAGTCTGGGTCACTTTCTATTTAGGATCAGGATCAGACACATCTTCCTTCACCACAAAAGCAGATAAATACCATCTTTCTTGCTCTCCATGGTCAAATAACACACCAATTCCCCACACATATGCATAAAGCATAAATTAAACCCTAGATATATGAGGAGCCTTCAAACAGGCCACAGGGGCAATGGGGAGAGGGGGTGAAACCCCCCTGAAATGCCTGGTTACTATAAGCATTTGCCAGTGGCAGTGACCAGCTGGCAGAGGGTAGAAGGTGTGGGCACAGACACTGATGTGGAGGAAGGAGATTCTTTGTGGATACAGGGAAAAGGTGTAAGGCAGTGCACAGGATTGATGCAAAAGGAAATGGCCAGCTTTAGGGGAGACTTTCCCCTTACTTGGCTACACAGCATGGCTTTGGCCCCATCATCTCGTCCAGCAACGATGTACCAAGAGCTGCTTTCTGTGGATCTCGCTGGCACAGGCTGCTAGATCACCCCTGAAACCACAGAAAACATCCTCTTTAAAAACCACTGACAGCCCAAGCCGTGAGGGTAACAGTATTGTATGCGTCAGCTTTTGGGATCATTATTGTAAAAGGTTACAGAAGGGATTTGGGTTAATGGAGGTAATCTGTGATTATCTGATGCAACAGATTGCTCTGCCAGTGACTCATTCCTTCTGCCACAATATACTGTGGGCTGCAGCTGCAAATAGCGAGCGGGATGGAGCTGGCTCCTGGGCTAAGATTGTCCCTGTTGTTTGGAGAAACCCCTAAAAGAGGGGGTGCCAAGCCACTGCAGGTGTGTGGCAGCCTGGCACAGCTTTCCTGAGGGGAGTGGGCTGTGGAAGTGTACTACAGGCACTCATTCATGGGTGTTACTATAGCTACCACTTGAAGGACTCAACACAAAAAGCAGAACTAAA
>VWZT01012171.1:642096-665944 GCA_013397055.1 Pachycephala philippinensis
AAAGAAGATTGGAAGGTAGAAGACAAAAAACAAGGAAACTTACAGAGCAAAGGCAGAGGGTTCCTCTGATTAGCTAATGAAGTGCTTCAAAAGCACTGACTGAAAAATGAGGCTTGAAGGTTGCATGGTGTAAGCGTCAGATGATGCAAGCAGCTGGCCCAGCTCTGCCTCTCCCACCCACCCACCCACCCGGCCGTCTTAATAAACACCAACCAGAGCTCTGTGCCAGCGATGGATTAACTATTTCCTCATTGCTCACACGGTCCTGCACTTCCACTGGCTCTCACTGCAGCCCTGGGGCCAGAATTAAAACAAGGTATTGATTTGGGCCCTCAAGAGCAGTGTGGCAGCAATGATCCTACCACCAGAGATTCCAGGAGAGAGCAAAAGCTAAGTACTGTCACAGCCTGGAAGATGAGGGAGGAAGAATAAACAGCACCATGCAGCAATCCCACACCACCCACACCTCCCAGTGGAAAGCCCCTGCCTCTGGTCTGGATGCCCGAGGTAGCCTAAAGCACCAAAAGCAGCAGCAGCCAGGGATGGACACTTCTAATATGTACATAAATCTAAATAAATGTATGATTCCCACTCCCATGCTTTCCTGACAGCCAGCTGTTGCCTTTGCTTGCTGTTATCGTCACTCAGAGATTAATGTCACTGCCTGGGACAGCTTATTAGCAATTTTTATTACAAAGCATATACATTTGGCTGGTGGTGGGCAAGAGCTAAGCCTTTGAGTAAATAAAATACTCAGACAGCTCGCAGGGAATGACAGAGAACAGATATCTGTGGGGTCTTTACCCTGGCTCTGAAAGCCAATAATGGCAGGAGGTCAGAGATCAGCGGCTTAATTGTCCAGTGAATTAATGGTGACGAACGTCTGTTTCCCCTCTTGTTAAAACTGACACCAGATATTTCAGAGAAAGCAGAAGGACACTTGGCTACAAAGGAATGTTTTGATGGCTAAGGCTGAGATTGTTGCCAGCCCCAGCCCGTCAGAGCAGCACAGGTCAAACGAAGTCACTGTAGGAAACTGCTGCTGACTCCAGCACAAACCAGAACCTTCTGGGCCCAGTCAAGCAGACACAGATTACCCTGCTCACTTGGGAAAGAAAGATTGTTTGCTTGTATTTAATAAAATAGATCTAGATCTTTGAATATACAAGCATAAAAAAAAAACCAAACAAAAATTGGAGGAGTGTGAATTGCACCATAAAAATCAGCCTGAGCTTGTTTGCTCTCATTTTGAAGAAAAATAGACAGCAACAGGAAAAAAAAAATAATACCAGAACATATTACAAAAAGCAGAAAACTTCTTTACATTTTTCCTCTCCAGAAAATGTCCCTCTTTCAGTGCCCTGTACAACCCTGGTTGAACAATGCATCTCTCAGTGGAAATTGTCATCATGGGAGGAGTAAGGAAACTGGGAAGTACAAGGGGACCACTTTTATCCAGTTAGTGACATTTTCTGAAGCTGGCTAATACTTTTCTATTGAAACAACTTCCACAGGGAAGAATGAGGTCTACTTATTTATTTTCTTCCTGTTGCTCAATCTCATTTCAATTCAGATTTTCAAGTGTAGCTGCAGGAACGAGGATGAAAGCTTCCCTTTGTTTTAAGGTGGTTATGTTAGTTTCGAGCTGTTGTGAAAGAGACTGTAGGGCACATCTTTCCCCTTCATCTCAATATATGGGAACCCCTCCGGTGTTTAATTTAAGCTTCATAAACAAGGAACAAGCACTTTCTGAATATTAAAAAACACAGTGTCAACCTACCAGTCAGTTTTTGAGAACCACAACGTGACTCCCTATGTGGTAAGTCATTCCCCTCATTACGGGGCATGCTGATACCTTTAATTAACAGTGGTAACATATAACACTGTTAACAGGGATGTGTAACACTGAATTAGGTGACTAAAGCCTGAGTATTCTTTCAGCAGTGTTTTCTACAGAGGTCACGATGACCGTGGAACAGCCACACTGGTTTTCAAGTCAATCTATGTGCTCAGTCTCTGGCTGAGCTAATTATAATGGTGCCTTTAGCATCGCTGTCTTTAAGTGTCTGCCAGCGTGTCCTAACAAACCACCAGGTCCCTGTTTTTCTAGCCCAGACAGAAGAGTCTGATTATCAGGTCAGAGTTAATCCATCTCCAGTGCCAGGCTTCCATCCCGCATGAATCCAGCTTGCTGAACTTCAATTGCCAATGGAGAAGTTCACGACAAGACACCATTGAACAGCATATTTGTTTGCTTCTTGCTTCTCCCCCGAATCAATAGCCAAAGCAGGAAGGCTGCTGGGTCCTCAGAGGCTAAAAAGACTTAACATGGTCCTCAAGGACTAAGGGAGGCATCTGGCTCAGCATTTCCAGTGTGAGGATGGTCTAACCTTCATGTGGGCACCGGACAGAAAACTTTCCCTGCAGAGCAAAACTAATAGAGGGGCTTTTGAAGCAAAGGGCAGAGCACTGCAATGCCAGGGGCATCACTGGGGATAAAGTCAGTGGCACAGAGTGTGATTCTGATAAACGAGGTCTGTGTACTGCTTGTGTGGCACTTGGAGTCACTCTAGAGCTGAACAGATCTACAAGGAAGGCACAATCTCTGCAGCAAGAAACACTTTCTGTTCAGGTGTTTTACGAAATCCATTTTTCAGGCTTGCTATTATCATTCCTTGTCGGGTGTCAGGGAAGAAAAAAGAAATTCAGCCATTGCTTTAGATAACATTCTGATTTTCAAACTCACGAGAGAAAAACCCCAAGCAACTACCCAGAAAATGCCAGCCTCCTTATCTCACCCGACTGCCCCAGTGACGCAACGCGCTCCGCGCTGTGCTGAGCAACAAGCAGCAAACACTGATCTTCGTGTCTAAGCATCCAAGCCCAAGTGGCACATGTGCTATTTTAGCACCTCCTGGGACCATTCTGGGAGATAATGTAATTAATATTATCTTGGTGATGGCTATTTACCACATCCCACTGGGAAACTGCAGTCTGTGCTCATGGAACTTGAACCCAATTAATACCCACTTCCTACCCGTTTCAGGTGTCTCCTAATTTAAAGACACATTTACAGACAAAACAGGTCCGTAACTCTTCCCAGGGAGCCAAACAGCATCTTAATCACTGGTCTTTAATAGGAAACAAATGACTGAGCACTGATAAAGTTCACCATCATGCTTTTGAGGAAAAGTGACTACAGAACAATCTGATAACGGGAGAATTTGCTTCCTGTGTAACTCAATATTTATAAACCCTCTCAGTAAAGGGGCAAAAAGGAAATCATTTCAGCTGTCTGAAGTTAACATTCCAAAATACACTTTAAAATGACAACACAAACAGGACCCCAGCTGAAAACAGTGCTTATGGGAAAAACATGCAGAAACAAGAGGAGGCAGGGAGGCTCCTTGGCACGGGCTCTGTGTGTGCCTGTGGGCATTCCTGCACCTCACACAGCACAGAGCCACCCTCAGCCTCCCCAGCTGGGGACACGGGGTGCCAGGGTGGCAGGTGGAAGCAGGATTGTCCTGGTTCTGATTTCCACCTTTGACTGGATTTAACAACCTCCCTCTGTCTCCAGCAAACGTACAAGTGCCTCCACAGGCATGAAGACACAGGATTTTTGTTCAAGGTAAAGGCTACACTTTCAGTCTCACTAGGATCTTCAGCTATTTTTGATGCTTTTCTATAGTTAATCCTCTTGAAATGCAGGCAGTGATGCCCTAAAGCCTGACTGGTGTCCCAAGAGCAGAACTAGTTCTCAACCACAACAGCCTCAAGTCCAGCACCTGCAACTCCAGCTGATTTTATCAGGAACCACAAATGCCAGCAAGCCCTTCAACAAGCCCCTTGAGAGCAGCAGAGGTAAGGACCCTAACTGAGAAGTCCCCTCTCGACAAAATTATAAGTGCAGAGTATTTCTGGAGTAAGTGCTGTTTTCCAAGGCTTCCTGGTATGGAAGTTTTTAATGGGAGTAGAACATGGGAGAGGTGGAAGAGTGCTTACAGTGACAGTAAAAATAAAAATAAATTATTTGTATTTTATGCCTAAAAAGGTAATGTTCTAAATTATTAAAAAAGAAATGTTTATCTCCCAGAAGCAGAGAAACAAAGATGGGGGGAAAAAAAAACCAGTAAAAGGTGCATCTATTTTGTTTCACATTTTCCACATTAGTAGATGACAAAGCTGTTTGTGCTTTGCTGCATTGGCTTCAGAGATCAAGTAAAATATTTCTGAGTTGCTTTTAAAGTATATTAATAAAAATAATAAAACCAACACAACCCTTGGCTTTTCAGTAGTGCCCTCTACTTAAAGACATAAAAGCATTTTGCAAACAAAAACAGCGAAAGCTTTTCCAGCTTAAAGATTAATTTTGCCCTCACATAAATTAGCATGACTTTTACAGTGCTGTTGAGACACTCCACATGTGCAACTGGGAAAAGAAATTATCACAGGCAGTTTAAATTCACAGGCCCAGCTTTAATTAGGAAAAAAAACCCCAAAATAAAACCAGACCCATTCTTCTTGAGAAGTTTTCCAGTTGATATTGTCAGAGGACATAAGAAAACTAGGGCTGCTAGATGCTAGCAGGAAAAGCATTCTTAAATTTGTTTTAAGCTGCCCAGCTCTTGGAGAGAGAACACACACAGGTGTGGATCCCCTCCACCAACTCCAAATGTCACTTGTCCAGGGGGTTGCACATCACCTCCCTACTGCTGAGAGAACAAACAGTTGGAGAGAGCAAAAAGATCTGCTGAGAAAAGCCTGACACTTGTCCTTTACCAGACACCCGAGGATCCAATGGCATCCAATGATGTTTAATTACTTCCACTGCTCACAGGACAACTTAGCATTTGCTTTTCTGCAGTGCCTGGAGGCCAAGAAATCCAGGACCTCTTTGTACCAGGCAACACATGAACACAGATCCCATCCCCGAAGAGTTTCCAGCTCAGCACAGCAGCCAAAAGCACTCCCCGTGACATCCTGAACCCGCTGCTGTCACTGGGGATGCTGCCTCTGCCTTCAGCAAGGGTTAGGATTTCATCCCCTGCAGCTTCAGAGGGTCACAGTTTTCCCACTCATCAACACAATTGCTATCTGAGGAAGGCCCATTTTTCAAAACGGGGTGATATTACTGAAAAAACATTAAAAGTTGCCAGGAACAATCAAGGACTGTAAATGCACTGCTGTCCAGAGCTGACTGCATTTCAAACAGATTCAATTAAAACACGACGATGGACAGAACAATGAAAAATTAAGAGCAAGTCAGACCAGGTGTTTTCCCTCACTTTCAGCCTGACATCTCTTGTCTTTCTGTCTTCTGCCCATCTCTAACATTTCCAGCATTAACTACTCATTTTATTTTCCAGTTTTGTCCTCTTTTCCCTTCTTGTTGACTCCCAGCCTCTGACAACACCTTCTGTCTGTGACCTGTTGCACACTGAGCTGCTGCTCCTCCACATCCTTCCTACTCCTGAAAGCAGCCCTGGGAATAGGGGCTTGGAGCTCTTCTCTTCCCTCGTTTCAGGGCAATGCCTCTAGGAATGGACTGCAACGGGCATGCATGAAACACAAGGGATTTTCCATTTGAAATCACTGGCCACAGACCTGTTCATACTCTTCAAGAGCTGCCACATTAAGACAACTGAATAGAAGGAATTTATGGCAATTTGCTCACACACACACCCCCACCAAAAAAAAAAAAAAAAAAAAAAAAAAAAAAAAAAAAAAAAAAAGCCAAGAATAGGACTTTGGTCTTGCCCTGAAATCCAAGAGAGATACAACAGCAGATGTCTTTCATCTATATGACCTTTTCCACTAAGACAAACGAGAGACAGGATATTAAATCACAGTTTAAGATTTTTATGACTCTTGGCAAGCATTTATTTATTATGGGTTTGTTTGTTTTGGGACTTTGTTTTTAGGCAAAGTGTTATTTTTTGTACTTTTCGTGGAACTCCAACTGAAATACCATAAAAACGTCTGAGACAAATTTCTTTTGGGTGATTTGCACATTTTCAAAGTCACAGGCTGACTCCCCTTCCAACTCACACTGCTCAAACCAGTGTGTTTAAACCAGAACAACCATATGACACGAAGACTGCAGTTATTTTTTTCACGAACTCATGGGAAACCTTGATGGTATGTGCCATCATCATGTGAGGGGGACAGCAAACCCTTTAACCAGCAGATCCAGATCAGGAAACATGCTCAAAAGCTGTACCATGTCCAATGAAAACCCCTCAGTGACTACAGTGCAGAACACATGGTGACAGCAGGACACAGCACAAGGAATGTGGGAGAAAGCACAGATTAATTGCATTTGTCTCCTTAATTTGCTTACACCCTTGGCTGGAGAGGAGCTCTCCCTGCCATGCTCAGCTTACCTTACAGATGACTAAGCAGATGGGAGGATAGGGATGGTACCAGGAAAGACAATCCAGGGGAAAGGACATTAACCTCAGACCCAGGGAGGATTAGTTTTAAGTCCTCCTTCTAGCACAGATTTCTCACGTTATTTTAGGCAAAGAGTTAGGCTGTGTAAACACCTTGTGAAATAAGGGCTCTGTGATCACAGATGGACTGGGAGATGGCAGATACAGCCCCGCTCACCCAGCCCCTCTGCCAGGCACTGTTACCCTTGGAGAACGGCAGGTTTAATGGGCTGTGCTCCTAATTCACAGCTGCTGAAACTCCCATTATCCCAACGGGCTCTGATCCGTGCCTGCAGGTTCATCCCACCTAGAGCTCCACAGCATCTCAGCTCTGAGCCCTTCATCTCGCCCTCCATCAGTTCCCAGCACATAACATGAACCAAGAGCATTTCCTAAGCCTCCCTTTGATATTGATGGGTGTAAATACATTAAAGACTGAGAAACCCTAAAGCCAGATAGAAATTTTCAGTGAAACATTTTTCCTTCAGAAAATACCGATCAGCCAAAAGTAAATGTTTCACAGATGTGTCACTTCTGATAACATTTTATTTTTAAATGAAGGGAATTTTAAAAATCTCCAGTAAGATTAAAATAGCGTTTCAACTTCTGATTCCAAACTATTTTTACCCCTTTTAAAATACTACATTATATCATAAGGAATAAAATGAAGTTGTTGTTACCATTCATTCCCAAATAAAACATATAGGCTGAGTTCAAACTTTTTCTTTTCTCTCAGATTTATCATTCACAGCACATAAGAAATGTTTGTATTCCCTTTGTCTCAGAATAGAAATGTTTTCTTGAAATTTGGGAAGGAAAACAAACAAACAAGCAAAACCCCAAAACAGGACAACAGCAAAACCTTTGGCCCTCAGAACCTCCCCAAGGCCCTCAGCTCTTGCAGTCGTGAGGGCAGGTAAGGACAGGCTGGAACTCTGCGTGTTCTTTCTGAGTGACTAAAACACGACATGGGCCAAATGCAACCACATGATACTTCCAAAACGAGAACACATATGGCTGAGCATTTCTGAAAAGTCAAAATCTGCTCGCACCGAAATCAATGGGCGTTTTACTCTTGACTTCTTGGAAGCAGGGTTAAGTCAACACCGGGTGAGACGGGAAAATCCCAATCAGAGATCAAGCACAGCGTTCCCCCTAAAGATTATTCATAAAGTGTGTGTAGACGTCACGAGAAAACAGAAGGTGCTACAGTGCTGTTATTTTTAAGCTGAGGGTGAGAAAATAGGCAGTGAAGCGTAGAGCAGAACTTCGTACGTTGCTTTGTCACCAGTCTTGTTAAGGAGCTCGGGGAATTTATTTTAAGGAGAAAAAATTCGTGGTTATTTCTGCTTCTTCCATTCAGAACAGACTTAATTTTACATGAAATTTTACAGGTTTTTTGAATACTTCTGTATTTTCTGAAGGTATTTCTTTTTGAATGCTGTTTTTCTATGACCCACCCCATTTTCAGAACCACTAAAAAATGTCCAAGAATACTTCTTTAAACTACCTAGAAGATATCATAGGTTATATTCAGAATTTAAATCAGGTCCTAGCTGCCTGCAAAGCTTTTGCAGAACTGTGTCTTCCTTCTTTTGCAAAGAGCAATCGATTTGGAGAAGCCGAGGCAGACACTGAAGTGGATCACAGGGAGCATCTGTGCACAGAAGAGGGAGACCAGTTCTAATCATCAGCATTGCAGGACTGTAATCCTCGAACCCAGGCATGAGCAATTATCAGTGTGAGAGCATAATTTATTCCTTGTAGTCAGCCACAAGATGGATATCCCATTGGGCACCGGTGAGACTGTCATACTCCTTTTAGAAATCTTAGCAATACCACTTATCATGTATGAAACAGCACTAATGGCAGGCAGCCTGAGCCATCAGAGGAGTTTAATAAAGGGCTTCACTAAGTTTGCACTGCTCTCATCATGCAGGGGGGCAAAAATCCTGGCATGTAAAAGGAAGCATAGCAGCTTCTTGGACCTCCATACTGAAATCTTCCTGTGCTTGAAATCTCTCAGCTGACATACACACCCTCATGCATGCAAACCTTTAGAGCACGCTACTTAATTCACCACGAAAAAGAAAATATAATAAAAGTACAGGATTTCAACACCAGGACCTTAGATTCATATCTAATCCAACTGACAGCATGCAGGAGTAGCCCTGTCTCCACTACGATTAATAACACTCACAACCCACCTGTCTGATAATTAACAAGAGAAAAATCCAGAAACTTCTCTCTGTAGCTCACACTCAGGATTACAGCCCCCGTTTCAATAAATGTTCACACTTTGTAAGCAGCAGAGCCTGATCCAACAGCTGGGACCTTCCCTTGCCACGCGCTCGGGATGACGTTCCCCAAGAGCCATCCCATCCCTTCCTTCCCCGGAGCTGCTTTTCCCATCCCAGCTCTGCCCAGCCTCAGCCACCCGCTTTTCGAAGCTGGACAAAAGCAGGCACTCAGTGTGGCTTGGCCGAGGTGTAAAATATATCAGACAGGAATTTGGGTTTGCTCAGCCCGGCAGTCCCAGGCGCAGCTGCGACACCCGCAATTAGGGCTTGCGGAGAGCACACATCGTTACAGCTTCACCCCTGGGCATTCACCAAAAGAGAGATTTGCTTTTCTAATTGGCTCAATATTTTGAGAAGGTAAATGGTGAATAATAACAGCCTCGGCAGGAACATGAGACGGGATGAAAGCAACACAAACTCCCCGTTTACGCTCCCCGGCTTCGTGGCGTGAGCCACATGTTGATTGACTTCCAGCCCTGGGAGGAAAGTGTCCTGCAGAAGACATCCCTCCCCCCTCCCAGGACCACGGGGAGCGCCCAGGGACACCTCTCCTGCCTTAGGTCACCTCAGCTGGCTTTTGGCCTCGGCGAACTATGCTGTATTTCTGTGCAGCTACAAACCTCATTTGCAGAGCGATAAGTTCCCCGCAGAGTTAGGAACTCATTTCCCTTATTGCACAGAAGAAATAAACAGTTCTTTGAGGGGAATGGCAGTGTTTAATTTGCATGGGCTGGATACTATTCCAAAGTTTAAGCTAGGTAAAATGTTAATTTCTGCAAAGCATTTCCTCAGCAACAGCAGCTTAATAAATGGAATTTGATAATAGCAATAAATCTAATATTTTGTTCGGAGATTCTTAAACCCAGATGCTCAGTCCTCTCAAATACAAGGAAAAAAAATCAGAATAGCAACATCCATCATGAGGTTAACTACAACTGGTCACACTTAACCTCTGATGATTTAACCATGAGGAGTACCTTTTGCTCATAAAAGCTGCAGCAAATGTAATGCAATCTATAAATATCACTGAGGCCACCGGTGGCTGAGCTGCGGAGTTTAACCTCTGGGTTGCTGATTTAAGTGTGCTGGGCTATGAGCACAGCGTGCTGCAGCCACTGACTGCTGCCCAGGCCCAGGGCTGACAGATGTCCCTTCCCAGAGCTGGAGAGGGGGATGAATGAATGAAAATCCTCCACACCATTCATGGCTGCCAAACTGCACATTTTTAAACGCAACCCAGAGTCGCATCCCTCCACCGCCTGCTGATACAGCTCCAAATGCTTCTCCTGCATTCCGTCTACCTTCTCATTTTTCTACGCATGCCATTGTTTCAAGTCTTTTTTTGCTTTTGTGCAAAAGCCTAGAGCCTTCTCGCCGCAATGCCAGGGACATAATTCTCCTGTTTGCAGGGCGGAGCGTGACCTCAGTCTTCTGCACTCCCCGAAAGAGCGAATCTTCCATTGACGTCAAGGGCTCTGCACACAGAGGGAGGGAGATAAGCACATTGGAGGCAGGATCTGCTTCGTGAATGAGAATTTTGCTGTAGGAATTTACAAGCCTCTCGCAGTCTCCTCTCTTGATTAAAGCTGGCGGGATTATTTCACAAATTCAGCTGCTGAGCCCCGGCTATTGGAAATCTGTCTCACACAGGGCTCTCTGCTGTTAACCCATCCTGTCTGTTCCACCAAAAACCACCATTATCTGAAAAAAACCCACATCAGACATAGAAAGGGTCGTGCCAGAGGGGAGCTGCTGACGCCTCTCTGTATGGCATCTCACACCTGTGAGCTCCGAGGAGCTCCTAGAAAACCTGCATCCTGCTTGTGGTGCAGATTTTAAGCAACACGGACCTGTGGGTTGAATTAGGGGGGGTTACAGCCAGCCTTATGCATTCCTTTCCTGAGGGAAAAGATGGGGCTGTCCATGGGGCTCAGCACAGGGCTGCAGATGAGCTCTCAGTGGGTCAGTAGCCAGGGCAGGAGGGGCAGCACGGGCACAGGAGGGCTACACCAGCTGAAAGCCCCTGCCACTCAGCCTGGGCACAGTGCCACCCCAGCGTGGCACTGCTGTTCACGTGTCTGCAGCAAACCTGGACTCCGCGGTCAGGGACTTCTGGATCATGCTCTGCTCCATGTGCAGACGTGCCCGGGGTCAGCAAAGGGCCAACAGCCTCGTCTGCCACCAGCTCCTCCTCTGCAGTGGAGCTTCCCAGCCTCACTTGGCTCCCACCTCCTCTGGGACACCAGAACTGGGAAGCAACCTTGAGTTGCCCCGCTTAGACACATCCCAGCACCCTCAGAAACACCCCCAGAGAGGACAGCACTCTGCACGAACACCAGGCTTTTGAGCAAAGCTGCTTATAACAAATACCATTACAACAACACAAACCAGCAGCACAATCTGATTACACCACGGTGTACATTTAACCAGGATTATCTGATCCTACATTTGTGTGCAAGCTTTTCCCCACTCTCACGCACAAGGGGAAAGCTTTCTCTCATGCACAAGGCTGTTTTACATTTAATTTTGTTTTGTTTTTCAGCGTATTGGTTGGTTATGCTTTACCTTTCTTTACCATGTGCCACCTCTGCAGGTGCTGCAGCTGTGAAGTGATAATGGCTGCACATCAACAGCGAGTTTTGGTCAAAAGCAAGAGAAAACAGACGTTTGAAAAGATGCATGCATAATAGCTAAATGCCAGCTTTCTGCAGCAAAATCTGGAGAGAAAGGAATGCTGTCAGTATGTCAGCAATACAGGCAGGGATCTCCATGGCTGGACTGTTACACCTGGTGGAACATTGTAGTAGGAAATTCTGTACACGAGGTCTGGGTAGGACACCTGAAGAAAGCGATGCCCCTCTGTGCAGATGGTGTATCACATCACAGAATTTAAGAAATATTAGTGACTGTACACTTAAAGCCTCAGTGAATCCTCAGTGGGACCTCTCAGGCTTTCTGCTGTTCCACCCCAGCACAGCTCACCCTGCCCATGCTGCCAAAGGCTGGAAGGACTGGGGAGAGGGGCTGGTTTATGGGCTTAGAGGTGAATCATATTCCACAAAGCAAAAAAAAAAAACCAACAAAAACCCCTTGTTTAAACAAAAGGTAAACAATGCGAATGAAACATGAATGGACAGAAAATTATGAATTTCCTTACCAGCTCAGCCTACTTCAGGGTCAAAGCTCATTCACAAATGTTTTGGCATCACAAAGGAAGAACAAGATACCCATTTACAGCCAAGACCCTCCTCCTTTCCTGTTTTCCTGCAGCCTCAACAGAGCAGGGCAGGTATGTTAGAACAATATAGGAAATGATCAGCTTTGATATACCTAAGACAATGCTGATGTGGTTTGCAGATAACTCACGCAGCTGCAAGTTACTGGTTAAGGTTTCCCAGCCTTGATCACAACATTCGGTCATTGTTTCTGCTTGATACTTCACACAGCAACCTTTGAAAATGCCTACTGAAGTGTTTTTAATATGAAGCTGGGGAAGAGACAAAGGATAGATCATATCCTGACGTACAAGATCTCATTTTCTTTTTCTTACTCTTCCTACGCAGAACCACAAACTTTATAATTGTGATAGTACCAGGCCTTTTAAAGTCTTCCTACAAGAAGTGGGACTCTGCCAAAAAGCTGCAGCAGTGAGTTCCCCAGGCTGACTGCCCTTATGCCCATTTTTTATTTTTTTCAGTCATTAGGTATCATTTTATACCTTTCCAGCATATTAGAATATAATTAGAAGTCCCAAAACAACAAGGAAAAAATATGCTAAAGCTTCAGTATGATTTTCCACTGTATTTCTTCTATTCTCTAGTTATCTCTTTTTTTTAAAAAATAGGGCATATGTGAACTTCCAAAATATTCCGATCAATTAAATTAAGGCATTTCCTCCAGTTCTCCTTCTTTTTCCTCTCCCCTTAGGATTTCAAATAAATTGCCGGTTGTCTAAATGCCAGGGGAAATCAAGAATTAAAATACAGAGCCATTCAAAACATCCTCAAGACCGTAGTCTGACACTGTGGTTTCTGTCAGCGACCACACTTTCATCTTATTGGGATGCCCTTGAAAAAAACTCCTGCTGTCGGAAGCAAAACCTGTGCCCAATTCATGGAATACATGAATGCAGTATAAACCCTCACAGGCCAAAAAATTCCAGAGACACCGCACGGATTAGCTGTGATAACATCTTTTCCCATAATGTTGAATGGTGACAGAAATAAAAGACGAATGTTTTTAACATTTAAAAACCTGGGGCCAGCCCCTGAAGCAGAGCAGTGTGTGTGTGCCACTGCTCAGGAAGAAGCTGCCCAAAAGTTGGCTTGTCTCAGAGTGGAAAAATCTTCCTCACGTATGGAGATCTCAGGAGGGCACAGAGCCTTCACAGCAGCACAGCATCATCACTTTGACACTTGTCTTTCCTGCACCCCAGCCATCAGACCTGTGCTTCAGGCACACCTTGGCACAGCAGCCCTTGGGATGCTCAGTTCCTCAGGAAGGGATCAGCACAGTGCAGATCCAGGGAGGGGAAGCTTTGAATCCACGTTGTAACCACCTCCACATTTTCTTTCTGCTTTAAAAACCCCTCAGTCACAGGTAAGATCCTGTTTCCCAAAAATATGGCAGATGCAGACAGTGACAGCTGAAGGGACAGGGTGTCAAAGGGGTTCCTTGTTGATTTAAAGAAATCCCATAAGTAGCTTGATTGGTTACACTTTTTGTATTCCAACTGCAATTCCTGGCAGGGTTTCCCCCAGCTTCTCTCCTGACACATTGGCCAGTGCCATGAGATGTGCCATGAGGAGTGAAGGCCACGTTTGAACAGCCACTACACAGAAGAAAAAGCTTCAGAGGGCAGAGCTGCCCCCTGGTCCTGGTCAGGGAGTAGCAGGTATTGGACATGAAAACCCTCTCTGTGAATCACATGAGTTTCTCAGGCCTCCAAAAGCCAGATGTTGAAATTCAGACTCATTCTCTCCTGTTGCCATAAACCAAAGCACTGTGCAACCAAGAAATAAGTGCCTCAGGAAACAGGAGTTATAGCACTTCAGGATGGGCCTGTGTACGGAATCAAATACATTTTTATTGGGTACTTCCAAGGATTCTCTTAACTCACCTTGACTAGGACACCCTGAGAAGCACAACCCTTCAAAAGCTACCAAGAAGCTGGGCTGCAGACACTGGGATGGTCCCCAAAGCAGCAGCGTGTCCGGGAGTGTGATGGTCAGAAGGAGAAAATAATATATTTGAGGTGGTGACTTTTCTAGCAAGCACAGCTCAAAGCTGATGGTCAGTCACTTGCCCCTTACCCAAGGGCTCATGTTCCAGATGGCACTGCCTCTTCCCCATCCTTCCTGGGCTTGCTCCAGGGGCAGTGCCTGAGGGACCAGTGCAGAGATGTACATCCGAAAACCCTCAGCTGAGATACCTCTCCCTGGTCACACCAGGACATTTCTCATAGCATCTCCATGTGAAACCCAGCAGGGAACATAACTGCACTCCTCTGCCTTTCCTTGTGTCCTGTAGAGAGCTCTTGGTATCCTGAAGCAGGATGTTGGTCAGCGAAGTGAGGGAGCTTCCAGGCCGCCATAACCTGTCCCTGGCTGACATTCTCCTGCATGCCCTGACACAAACCCAAGCAGGGCTATTTCGAGAACTTTTGTGGTCTTTGTTATTGAATGTGGAGTGACACTGTGCACCATATCCATCTCTGGTGCTGCTCCTGCCTCGGCCAAGTGATGGTCAGAGTGGATTCATCCCCAGCCTCTCCTCTGAGACGTGGGCACCACACACAGACAAGAGAGAAGCTGGAAGCTCTGTGGGGCTCCAGTCACACATTATGTTAAGCAGTGGTATACCATCCCCTCCCAGAAGCTCTCAGTAGTTTTCCACACTCTGTTGATCTCCATACCACACTCACTGCAGCCAGATACAAGGGAGACTTCCCACAGCAAGCTCAAAGAGCCCAGTGAAGAATTTAAGACAGTTTTGCCCTGCAGCCCAGATAAAACAGGAGGGAGAAGAAGCGACTTGCACAGGCACTGCTGGACAACAGCGAGTTCAGACAGACATGTGATGGGCCCCAGCCACGAACCACTGGGAAGGAGAGCTGCGTTTCTAGCCCCAGGTGTGAGCTCCTTCCCCAGAAAACAGATTTCACACTCCTCAGTGGTTTTTTGGCAGCCTGTGCTGAGGCCTGCTGTTGAGAACGGCGAGGTGCCTGGTCAGGAGCTGGCTCCAGGCCTTTTCCTGGCCAGGCATGCCAAGGCTGCTCCTCTCAGACAGCTCCTCACCCACAGCCCAGCACAGCAATGGCCCTTCCTCCACACACGCGCAACCAACACGTGTCACCCCATGGAGAGATGTGTCTTCAGACCTCCCAGGCAATAGGTGGTTTTCAAATATGGAACCAAAAAAATAACTCCTCAAGAGCCATCTTGGGCAAGGAACATCACTTCTTCCAGTTTGGTAAGCCTCAGGAACAAAGCAGGGCTCCCACATGAAAAGTTCAAGTGTGACAAGCTGCTCCTGGTGCCCCAGCTCCCTCCAGCTCTGTTTCTGTCCCTGGGACTGAGGGGAAAACAAGAGCCAGCTCAACCTCTGCTGATGGATTCAACACTCCAAGGAGATCGTTTGGCTCATTTCGCTGTATGGCAGCAGGAACAGGACCCAGACAAAGGCTGGGTGCCTCCAACACCTGCTGAGATCCCAGCATGGCATTCCTGCACAGAAGGCACACGCTTTAGGAGAGCCCTCACACCACAACAAACATGAAGTCATGGGAAAGGGGCAAGGAGCACCCCACACACCTCACATGTGGAACAGGCACTGCGTGTGGTGACTCTGGCACTTTGAAGTTCAGACCTCGGTGACAAGGAGGGCATGTGGGATCCCTGCCTACAGAGGAGCTTTGAAGATGCTGCCCAAAGCCTCAAAGTTTATTCTCAGGAGGACAGGATGAGTCAGGGCCATTCATGCTGACACACATCTTCACCAGGATAAAGCCAGTGTAGGCTGGCAAACCACCATTTTATCACTGAGCCTCCTCTACTGCCTCAGCGTAATTTAGAAAATCCTGGTGCCAACTTCAGCATTCAGAGCAGTCTCATTCCATGGCCAAAGGTTATTTTGAAATAAATAGAAGACACCTTGAAGATTCTACATAAAAAGCACCTTAAACAGGCTTTAAGAATAGAATCACCTATTGAAAGGGGTTAGATGGTTCTTGTGGTGCTCCTGCTCTGTCACTCTTAACCCTGCCCTGGTCCCACCATGAAGCAGAGTGGTGGAGGTGAGGTTTTGCCATTAAGCACCTAGTGAAGACTTACAAAGAATGCCTGAAATAAAGAGAAAACTCACATTCACCAACTGATCAAGCACTAAAGAGCAATAAACTGTGATGTGGCAGTGGTAGGAATTAAAGGTGGCTGAAGAAAAAGAAAACATCTAAAAGGCAGGGAGCAGTGCTAGGGGAAGGAGACAGATCCTCTACAAAGACAGTGGCAGGCAAATTAGAGAAAGAACACAGAGGCGGATGTTAGAAAAATATAATGTTCCTGTGGGTGTATCACTTATCAGCCATTCTTGCACATAAAACACATTTTTTCAACATTTAGGAAAGAAAAAGAATGACTGATCTGTAATTAGCAGAAATAAAGGCCTGGCCCAGATCCTAGGATAGAATAACAATCTTGCAAAAGTGAATTTTGCTGAAATATTGGTATTAGACAGGGCAGGGCTGCTGCAGGAAGAGGGCAAATCCAGAATAATTGGAACAGTCTGCCCACTAAGAGCCACCCAGCTGGGGACCCCATTTAATAAGCTATTTAAATCCTATTTAACAATCCATTTAACAACAATATGACCCCACTGAAGGGAAATCCTGGGGGAACAATTTTGCATATTTGATACGGGCACCTTTTGCACATCCTGCTGCCAAAGTTTCCCTCTACCTCCTCCTTGCTGGGGCTCGCTAAGGAAAGAAATCCCATGGCACAGCTGCATGGTTTGGAGTTTAAACGCAAGCTGCCTTGACAATCTCTCTTGTCCTCCTCTCTCACTGGCACAAACCCACACTCCATAGGCAGAAGATGTTTAATTTTATAGTTCCTCTGCCTCCCTCAGCAGCCTGCAGCCTCACAGGCCTGTTTGTTTTGATGGCCACCAGCTTATGTCAAGCCACGAAAGTGTCTTTCCTACCACCAATCCTGCCCAAATCCCCCCTAACACTCACAGCTCTGGACACCACCATCGCTGGAGCAGCACCCTGTCCACAGCACGTCCTTAATCACTGTTCCAACTTCACCTCTGCTGCATGGTCTGCAACCTCCTCCTCCTGTCTCAGCCTCCTGCTTCCCTCCCCAACCTGTGCCAGCTGATGGAAAGCCAGGAATGAGGGCAAAGCCACCACCCCTTCGAGTGGGTTGATTCTTCAAAGCAGCTAGAACAACAAAGGGCAGCAATTTATCAGGAAAATATCAGCTGTCAAGAAAAGCAAATGCAAATCATTTCTCTGCTGACTGTTCTTTTCACGACTGCCACACAATTGTCTTGTTGATTCCCACAGCTGGATGCTGTAGCTTTCTCCTTGGCATATGTAATTGAAAGTGATGCTAGAACAACTTGAGTAAATTGAAATTGATTTCATCCACTGTGTATGTGTGTGTCAATGGCATGTGTCTTTTTTTCCTCCCTCCCCTCCCATTGTCCACTAGCATGTTCTCCAGCACAGCAGCTGTTGACATTTTGTTTAATGGCACATTTTCCCACTGGGAAATGATGCTTCCATTAAACTCAAGTGTTCCATGAGAAGATACACAATTTGTCAACATTTTCACTAAAAATGGTAATTCAGACTTGACTGGTCTGGAATACTACAATTTGATAAGGTCAAAATGCATCATCTTAGCTTTATGATTTAGATTTCTGCATTATTATAGAATCACATAACTCGACACCAGCTGATACAAGTGGAAAGCTAAACATTTCGGTCTCAGTGAAATATTTCACTGAAATACTAGCATGTGAGAGAGGAGAAACCTTTTCTGAAAGGAAATTTCACATGGGAAATTTCACAGCTTTCTGTACTTGTCCTAATGGGAATCTCATTTGCTTCAACACTGCCCATGGAATAAGATCTCCACGTTCCAGGCAGCTGACAGCAGACTGCAGTCCTGAGTGTGGGATTACCAGCCAGGGATGTTTGCAGAATGGATTGATGAAGAAACTTCTCTCTTGCTGCCCTCACAAACAAACATAAATCTTCATTGCCTCGAGGCTAAAGAAGAAGAGACAGACTCATCAGTGGCTCTGGGCTTTGCTGCAGCCAACTCCCCTGGTGTCTGCTCTCATCCTGCTTTTGCCTCCTAATCCATCTCTTCCTCCACCCTTCCCTTTCCTGTCCTAGAAGCATCTCTGGAGCTGCGGCGTTCTCAAATGGCAGTGTCCAGAGCCTAATTACCTGGGAGGTCCTCCCAGAAATTTGTCAGGTATGAAAATGTTCCTTACAACTGATGTTTTACAGGTAATAGCTGTATTTAAAACAGCAAGTAAACAAAACACCAATTGCTTCGGTGCATCTGAGCAAACAATTGAAGTGTAACCTAGATCAAAATTTTTTAATTACAGTATTAAAAAAAGGGCATTATCAACTAAATACAGCAACTGGAGAAATTACTCATGAATATGCAAATTACCTGACAAAACCTTTCTGTAAATGCTTCAGTAATTTTCAGAGATAAACCTTGAACCAGCTGCCTCTTTTATTTGCAGTTTTATTTGTTGATAAATATCCAATGCTCTCTACCTTATTCTGAGGAAATATTTTTAATGCAGTCATCGTTTAAAAGCACTTCTGGTAGATGAAATGCATTAAATGTACCTGAGGTTCTCTTCCTGCATTACAGGACATTTTAAAGCCTGAAGCACAAGAATTTTTATTTCCTTTTAGCATTCAACATAGTAAGTGAACAAAAGTCACCGTGGACCTCAATGTCTGGCAGTGCATAATGCAGTAAAAATCTAAAAACCAAACACAAAATCAAACGTCAAAATTTTATGGCCATCTAGCACAAGACTTGAGCCAAGCAAAGACCTCAGGGAATTTTAAGAAGCTGCACTGATGTTGTTCCATAGACTACAGCTGAAGTTTCACTCTTCTGCTCAGCTGGAAGCTTGGGAGAAGTGGAAGACAGGCAATATCCACTGTTAAAGGCTTGCTTGAGCACTTTGCTAAGGCACTTCAGGTTGCCCTGGAGGGGAGCATGAGGCTGCCCTCAGTGAGGAGGCTGCCCTGAAATGTGTGCACTGAGGCCAAAGGGAACCCTTCACTTGCTCTGGAAGGAGACTGGTTCCTACCTGAGCTGCCCTCCCAGAGAATCCCAGCTCCATGGCCAGTGCCATCTGTCCCATCCTGCTGCCTAAGGGGATGCAGACAGTGTCCCCAAGCTCAGATGTATGAGATGCCATCTCCACCTCTCACCCGTGGCTGTAAGCATCTCCACAACCAGCACAAGATTCCTTAGAGAAGGAGTTACAAAGGTGACCAATTAATTTGTGTTCCAAAGCGAGCTGGCTCTGCGGTCACTCTCTGTGCTTGAAGAAGGCCCTGAGCAGATCCCCGCCCACCAGCAGCATGGAAAAACCCAGCACTGCTGGAGGAGAACCTCTTCTTGCCTCTCAGCCTGTGCCACTTTCTGCTTAGCTGTGGGAGATTTGGTGGGAAGGCAAGAACAGCCAGAGTCTGACACACGGCAGCAGCCACAGACAGCAGGGGTGGATGGATCCCCATTCCCAACACGAGTGTTCCCCATGGCTCTGCGTGTTCCCACAGCACTGGCTGAGCTCCCTCTCCTCCTGTGCTGCCTGCCCTTGTGAAAGCTAGCCCTCAGGGTGGGGAATATTTAACCCATCTGGTATGAAAGCACAAGCAGAGTGCCTCGCTCACACCCACCAGCAGAACACGCTGGGGTTTATTCGGATCACTCTGAGCAGGGAAACCATCACACCATCCAGATCTCACTTGGGGAGAAGGACCCTCAGGAGAGCTAGTCTGCCTCAGCACACAGACTTCCCTAGCGTGGTCCCAGGGCCTCCCTGGAAGCCACTCAAGGCTCTTTTGTTTTCACACTTCCCCCCCTGCACCCCAGCAGCCGTCACACACGTAATTATCCCAGCCTGAGACCCAACATGTGCATTCACGTCCAAGGGTCCTGAGGGCAGCCAAGGCCAGCCTGAAGGGCGTGTGAATAATTTAGGTGGGATGTGTGTCACACTAAACTGTGGACCTTTATCATCTCTAAACTGTAATCCTACAGCCCAAGTCTTCCTTTGAAAGGTGATGCACAAGATTAATTATTTTGTTACATTTAAAATCTTGTTTTATCAGTAAAGAGGAAGCACACCATAGATATAAATGTATGTGTATATATTCACATGTATACAAAAGACCAAGTATTTGTTGCTAGAATAACTGAAGTCTTAAGACCCTAATCAGTATTAATCAGGATTTGTTTTTTTCAATTTTATTTTACTCACAGAAAAAGAATGAATTAATATTCCTGCTCAGCATAGTGTGAACTGTTATACACACATTTAGTTTCTGCCCTCTTTCCTGGCGCTATCCTCTCCCTTTCCCTGTTCTCCCAAGGCCACAGGTTTCATTCTGACATCTGGGGGTGTTTCAGTGAATTCCCATCACCCACATCCCTCTCCCAGCAGGAATATATTGTTCATGTTGATTTTTCCTTCTTCCTTGCATTCAGATCCCCTTGAGGTCATTTTTATGTGTTTGCTGACATGCTTTTACACCTTTGCTCTTTCTTCATTGGCCTGCAGCTCCACGTTACATCTGCATTTGCTGTATATTATGGCTTTTATACGTGCTAGATACCATTTCTTTGTTTCCCATAAAACCAGTTCTGAACGTCCCCAGGTCTGCCTTTCTTTAACTTACCATGGGGGACTTGTTTTCGTGAGGTTAGGCTGCTGTGGACTTGAGCTACACAGGAAAGGATCCCAGGTCAATCACCCTGATTTTTGGAAACCTATGTCTTCCTTAGGTGTGTTTCTATAAGCAACTATTGTGCACATCAGAAACTTCAAACGTGTCTGTCCAAGCTGCTCTTTTACAGCTTGAGCACAGCCTCGCTCTTTACAAGAGGAAGCGAAGCTTTAGGAGGTGGCAATTAGCTCTGCAGCCCCCAGACACACGTGGGTTTGGTAATTCTGTGGGAGCAATCCAGGACCTGGAAGTGCCTGCAGCCTTTTCTGGGGGGATGCAATTCACTCCCCTGTTTGGGGGGTAGGGAGTAAGAAAGTCTGGTCTAAAGCAAGAATGGTAAGGAGTGCTTTGGGATTTGAAGAGAGGACAATGTCACACCTTGCTCTGCCATGGTTTCAAGCCATTGGATGCTGAGAACATTAAAAAAAGAAAAAATTAGGAAAAAAATGATATTTACAATGCGTCTGTTCCTCCTCTGTGCAAACAAAGCATGTCCATGTGCACATAAAGCATATATGGATCCTATCCCTCTCCTCTACCTGTTCTTTTCGTGTTGTCTCAGACTTCAAACTCTTTGGCCATAAACAGTTTATTCCTGTGTTGCCACAGCAGCAGGATGGCAAGGTTCCAGTTTTGTTTAGGTCTAGGAGTGAAGCTATGACGAACACACTACACCAAAAAAAAAAACCAAACAAAAAACCTTGATGAGTTACTACCACAGCACTTATGTAAACACACACAGAGATCTGGAGGAGACTCGGGCAGAGCCTGTGATACTCCTGTCACTGGAAACCAGGAATACCCTGACTATGGGCTGCTTCTCCAGAAAAGTGTGTGTGTGTGATTGCCATGCTGCCCCGTAGAGTTATTTGTTCCTTTTCCATCTCTGCAGTAGGATGTGCATTTCCCACCTCACAGAGATGGAAGAAAACCTCAGTGACTTTCTTTTCCTGCTCTGACTGCCAGCCGACTGTCAAACCGAGGGATTAAGATAAATTTTCCTCAAAATCCAGCCAATCTCATCTGGCTTTGCACACAGTTATTTGTAATTACTTTTCTTTTCCCTTAAAGCCAGCATAATTTTCCCCTGGTCTTAAGAGCCAGTTGTAGTTTTTAATGTAGAAAGTAAATGCTTTTTAACATACAGTTCATTCTGGTCTCAAAAGTAATTATTTTTTAGCACTGAAGAGAGAAAATTATTTTATATCAGAGTAAAAAGGACTACAGCACTGAGGCAAAGGTCCCGAGCAACAAATAAAACAGGAGTTGATTTTTTCATTCAATTTTAATACTTAGCATCTTGAGGCAGCACTTGGTATATACACATTTATACACACTTACACACATTTTAAGAGGTGTGTAAAACTGAACAGGACTTAAACATCTGGCTGTAAGTGGCACTGGCATGAAGCAGAATATCCTGAGCACTCCCTGCCTCCCAGGGAAGAGAAATGACTTTTTAGCCATCTTTCCAGTAAAGCCATCCCAGCCTGGCCCACACACGTGACTTTCTATCAGTGCAGCGAGTATGTGACAGCTGAAATGCAGAGATATTGATGGGTAATTTCGTGAGTGCTCCTGCCAGCAGATGCCTCTGTGATGTACTTGAGGGAGTGCCGAGCAATGCTGACCGTCTGTGACACTCCCTCCATTTACTGGGATGAAAAAGCACTCAGGACCTCTCAGGACATGTGCTCACGGACAAAGAGTGAAATGTCCTTTTCACTGTGCTGGGAGGAAGAATAAAGAAGGCCAAAGCCACACCTGAAAGAGGGTGAGGTTCAGAGAACGGCTGTAAGACTGTGCAGTGAAAAGTCATCATTAGCAGACAAGTCCTTGGCATCCCCCAGCTCTGAGTCCCTCTGATTGGAGACAGTGTTGTCACTTACTCGTGACTCATTTCCTAATAGGGAAAAATAAATAACATCAGAATCCCCAAACACCTATTTTCAGCCCTCTGATTAAACCGAGCATGTGGAAGAAGAAATATCTCCTCTCTTGAAATATAACAACAAAGGAATGAAATGCTCAAATATCTAATACAGATTTTAAAAAAAAGGGAAAGCTGAACATTAAAGAGGTCCAGTTGGCCCTGTCCCAAGCATGGGGAATACATCCAGACTAGCACGAAGATCTCTATCTGCAAGCAGAGGATTATTCTTTTCACAGCTTTCCTTAAAAAACCCGAAAACACTCCTGGATGGAAAGGAGACTGTTACTGTGCTTGTGGGGATGGAGGGGGAAAATATCATCAGAGAGTGAAACTGGGGGTCTGAACACACCCGTTTGTAGAAGGGGTGTCCACCCCAGTGACTGCACCCTGGTTCTGCCACAAAGGAACAGAGAACACCTCACAAGGCAGCTAATGCCGATGAGGGAAATGGCAGATCTCTCCCTATACAAACACCCCAGTTTTGGGGGACACAAAGAGGAGAGGTGTTGGCAAGAGGTAGGGTAAGTTTCTTCACAGACTTGGCAAATGGAGATTATTCAAGCAACGTTTGGATTCTGATTATAAGCACTGCATTTCAGCACTAACCTAAATGAAAGGCACCCAAGCCTTTAAATTCATCTACTGCTGGATACAACATTGCCTCCAGGTCTTTTAAGAAATGTACTGCCACAAAGCAGGGAAATGGAAAACACTAAAAAAGAAAAAAGTAATAATAAAAAGTCTGCAGATGTTCTAAATTACTCATTACCGACACCCACAACCCTCCCCACTCAATCTGTGGGCACCATAATTTTCATCCTACTTCTCCCCTCGGGTTATGTAACGTTCCGCGTATTTACTTTCGCTGAAGTCTGGTGGCAATAGAATTAACCCTGGCCCAGACAACCTTTACATAACGTGGGGCTGATGGTGGCCAAGCCACTCACACCCAGCAGCTAAACCACAGCAGAGCCACAGCAGAGCCACGCCGTGCCCGTCCCTCGAGCTGCCACTGCACAGAGGCGGTGCCGCTGAACACCGCCGCGCTCTCCTCCACCCTCACATTCTCATTTTCCAGTGCTAATGCACAAGAAAGCACAAATAAGCATTTAAATCTGTCAGTGCAGCCTCACTGCAGAACTTGAGTATTTTACTCCCACTCCTTTTTTTTTTTTTT
>VWZT01012171.1:665962-693994 GCA_013397055.1 Pachycephala philippinensis
TTTTTCCTTTAAATAATACTGAAATGTCCCTACCAGCCACAGCTGGAAGGGCGAGTTCATGAAGCGCTACCAAACCCTCACCCAGTGCAGCAACAGAAACCAGGCAAGTGGCTCAAAAAACAGGAGTTGGGAATTTTGCTTCCAGTCTGGAGAAAGAATATGAGCCTGGATTGCCCAGCAGCTTTGTGTAAGGGAGCTCTGGCCACTGAGACCTGGGCAGAGATGTAGGGACACGGAAAAACAGAGATGAACCTCGGTTCTTAAAATGTACAAATGCATAAAGCACTTCTGTAGGCACAGCCTGGATCCCACTGGCAGTGCTGGCCACAGAATAAACATGACAACGAGGACGTGACATTACACACAAGCAGACATTTCTACTGTCATAAAGCAGTATCAGAGAGCAGCGTGCTGGGCTCAATCAGCACATACCACAAAGTACACACACACACCATGCACTCGCTGGGTACAGCACAGCCTGCACCTCAAATAGGCACCACTCAGCTGAAAGGAGGGTTTCGAGGGGCTGCAGGTAATGAGAGAGGAGTTTAAGGGGACAGATGCTAATTTGGGTCCCTGAATAGCTGTAAGTGATGAGATAGCCCCTTGGATGCTGGTGGGGATCAGCTGGAGAACACAGGGATGGGAACCCAGCCTCATATGAAGGATCAGGAGAGGTCCCTGGAAAAGCACCCCAGGACCATCGACAGCGAGAGTGGAGCAGCAGAGTGGCTGGGAAGGTGAGCTGGCAGGAAGGGGACTCCTGCAAGCAAGGTGAGTCAACAGCTTTAAAATGCCAAGCCCTCCATTACAGCAGTGGCAAGGAGGGAGGATTTATTGCAGCTGGCATTTTCTAGATGAAAATAATTTACCTTAGCCTTTTAATGTATGATAAATGCATACGGATCTTGCTAGGAAAAAAACCCACCCCAAAATGACATGAAATATCATGATATTATCTTTAGAAGAAGATTAGTTGAGTAAGCCTTCGCTGTTTTGCTCAGGCTGCAAGGTCTGGATGATGCATTAGGAAGCACACTTTTACAATAATTTTCTCCTCAGGCATGACATATAAATGTATGTCTAGAATGTATGCCTATGGATGTCTACCACGCTCACATTATCAACACAATGTACCAAACTCCGGCTTCAGCTTATTTTTCCTTTTCTTCTTTTTTATTTCAGCGCTGATAATGTCAAGAAGTTGAAGCACTTGGATTCAGCATTACAAGAAGCACTAACCACACTCTTTTTGAGCTGATCTGGCTTCCTCCTGACAGCCCTCTGAAGGTAATACAAATACGAACCTCACAAACACTGAAATAAGGAATATGGAGAGGCTCCTAAGCCCCAGATCGAGCTATGGAACCCCTCCAGGCTCAGGAAAGTTTTGTGTTCCTTACAGTTACCCAGGCCAGGCCTTCAGCTGCTGCAAACAAGCAGCACTGGGGCTGCTGTGCCCGAGCTCCCGTTCCCCATCCTCTCCAAGGAACAGGCACAGAGCCAGACCCTGCTGCGGGTCAGCTCCAACCCACAGGCCTCCAGCTGCAGCCCCGCGGTCTCTGCCGGCCACGGAGCATCCACAGGACTCTCTGCCCTGCACAGGGAAGAGGAACCATGAGCAGACCCAGCAGGAGAAGGGAGAATCAACTCCCCGTTCATTTCTTTGTTGTGCCAGCCTCGCACGTCCCTGAGGTGTGCAAGCACACACCACCTCCCCATCGGGCAGATCCTCAAAGGATTTAAACATCAACTTCCCAGGGAGGTCACCTTAATCTTTGTTTATAAAGGGAGTAAACAGAAAGGTTAAGAGAAATGCCTGTGATCTGGCTTTTCGGGAAGGCAGAAGTGAGTTGCTGAGAGGAGCGCTGAAAATGCTCGTGGCTCTTCCTGAAAATAAACAGTCAGGAAAATCAGGCTGTCATCTGTCAAGTATCAAACCAGTGTCAAAACAAAAAAGGGTCCTCAAGTCCTTCTCCAGAGATCTGGTAGCATTCAAAGCTTTCCCTAAGCATTGCACATAACCCAAGGATTTCTCTGTAACATTCAGAGTTTGGCACGCAGTGGACTTTGTGCATCAAAGATTCAATCGCACACAAGTCTCCAAAGGGAAGGCATTAGATGGACACAGGGAAAGCATTAGATAAACAATTAAGATGTTTAGCTTCAGATGTCAGAGCAATTTCAAATTAAAACCATATCACCACTACATTTTCCAAGTATAGCATATAAAAGTGTACATCTATCTACGCAGCATCAAAAAAAGGCTTGAAGCCCATAAACATCAAGGCTACAATTGTGTTAATTCTTCCTCTCACTACAGAGATGAAAACATAGGCAAAAATCAAGGGGAAAATAATATTAGAAGTCTATGAAAATAATCCACAAATATGAAAGGATTTAGGGGAGGAAAAAAAACTGTAGAGAAACCTGACTTGCATTTGCAAAGTCTTAAGAAACACTTCAAACAACAGAGATCAAACTCTTTCAAAAGAAAGTAAGGCTTCTGACTCTAAAGGAGTTTTAATCCTAGGCATGTTTGGTTTCATTTCATTCAGAGTTCGTGCCAAGCCACAAAATTTGGGTCTGACCATGTCCCAGAGTTTAGAGCATTTAGAATCCAAAGATTTTGGTTTGGACCCACCACTAATGCCGTTATTGTATGGGTCAAATATCTTATTATAATCATAGTAAACAGCAAGGGAAAGCTCTGAGGCCAGCCAGGGCTCCCTCTGCCAGCTAATCACTGAAAATGTGCACAACACTGGAATGAGGGATGATGCTGTGGGTACCAGAACTGGCCACAAATACTGCTGCACTTACACAGCAGATCAGGGGAGCAGCCTCTGCACACTAGGTTATGTAAATTTAAAGGCTGGAGCAAAAATGCCTATTAACTGTTGTTATTGAGGTGTCACAAAGAACCTTCAAGCTATCCTTGTGTTCAAACCTGCTCCTGACCCTGTCACGTTTGGCCACCTGCTTTCAGAAGTTTCCATTCATAATCTATGCAGATGAAGGCATCTTCCATTCATCTCCCACTGCCTTACCAATACTGAGTGGAAGGCAGCAAAGATCATGCACGATTGAACTGAATTTGAATTAAACTGCATATAAACTCCTGGTGAAGGGAAGGACTGTCAGACATGGAATAGCCCTGTATCCTGCAAGGACATAAACAGGAGAAACAGCTCGGAGCAGGGATTGCTAGAAAAAGCATAAGAGAGGTAGACAAAGCTGAAAAATGTATCACAGTAACAGCCACATACAGAAGTAAATACATTTTATTCCTCTGTAGAATAAAGCTTGCCTATGAAGACCTTAAAGCACTTCTTAAATGCCTGATGATGCATTCATCCTGGTGAGAAACTGGGTTCATTGTCATTTATCAACAGAAACAGAGGCCAAGGAGACAAGAGGCTTTGCTACAGGCTCAGCAGGACACTGATGGAGTTTGGGAATGAAACAGAACCAAGCCTCTCCCCAGCCCCTTCCCTACACACCAATATTACTGCCCTAGATGAGACCTCACCGTAACAAAAGCAAACCCAAAACTGCCACTTGCCTGAAAACTTCTCATCAAGAAGCACAAACTGTGACTTGTACAGCCTAATCACTTGGCCTTAAATTTAATTTTCATGCATTAGCAGGAGTGCAATTTTTAAACCTTGCCTTAACTTGGGAAGGTCCCCCTGCAAGAAGCTGATTCAGTGGAGGGTCTCTGCCCTCATGCAAGCAAAGAGCTTGACCTGGCAAGTACAAATGAGTACCAGGCTTTGTGTGCAGGAACAAGCTGTTATGGCTCATTTTAAAACCCTGAAGGAGGCACAGGATGTCTAAAGAAAACATACTGTAGGGCTGAATGAATGGGACATCAATTTCCTTGACAGAGATGTCCTGCCTGGCTGCTTTGCTCTTCTTGTATTTTTGATACACAGTTTGGTGCCTTCATTCTGTGATAGTGGGACCTCTGCCAGGTGTTGCTACAGGCATTCATAGTGAATGGCTTCAAGTGTGAAATCAACCCAGTTTTCTCTCTTTACAGAGTAGGGAACTCTCTTTGTGATCCAAATAAACCTTGAAGAAGGCTTCAAGCCAACTTCGTCACTGTTTGCTCTTACGTAACTGGACTAGGAACACTCAGTACCCAGAGGTAACAACAATTCTCCTATATACCTAAAAAACTACATTTACTTTGAACTTATCAGCAGCAAAAGCCTGTCATCTTTGGACATCATCCACTAGAACTGCCCAAGACAACTTATCTGTTATTTTTGGGTGCCAACAACAATGGCCTTGGTATTGTCTGCATTTATCAAAGCGGATTTGTAACCCAAGATGCAGATAATAAAAAACAATTCCTTGCCTCATGGGTCCAAATATTTTTCTTCTGAACTGAAGTGACTTTTTATATCATATTCACACATGAAATTCATGGCTTTAGGAATTCAAAGCAATTTATTCTCCAGGGCACAGATGAGCACAGCTGAAACCTGTCCACAGGGATCAGCTTCCACCTTAGCTTGTGGTTAGAGCAAACAATGCAGAAGCCACAGTGCCTCTTGTCTCCACACTGATGTTCTCCCAGAGGGCACCACAAGCTAAATAGCTCTGTCCTCTTGGCACCAGAATCCCAACCAGTTTGCAGCAGGAGAACCTGAAGATTTCCAGCTCGAGCACTGAGGGACTGAGGTCCTCCAGAAGCAGATCCTGCCAGGGTCAGCCCCAGCCCAGCAGTGCTGAGGGACTCCCAGAGCCAAACCCTCTCCAGTGCCCACCAGAGTCATCCTGCAGGCTTAGCCTAAATCCTGCCTGCCATTCACTGCTACAAAATACAGGAGAAAAGGGATTCCCAGCCATGCTGTGGAGCTATCCCTGGAGAGTTCTCTCCCCAGAGAAGCAGGGGAGCAGAGGAGGCTCTGACACCCAGACAGAGGGAGGTGGGCAGAAATGGGCTCAGGCACCTCAGGGGAGGCTTCCTGACTTAAGCATCTGACTTTGGGGTCTTTGGAAACACACGGAGCAAACGAGATTTCCCACCAGGGAGCTCTGGTCCAGGACCCAGCAGTTTGGGGTGGGTGCCTGCACACTGTGCTCCAAAGCACCACCTCCCAGGATGCCTGGCAGAGCCTGGGGCAGACAGTGCCCTGCAGGGAGGCAGCCCTGGTTTCAGACAACAGAGAGCAGTTGTTTGCCAGGTGCTGAGACTGCTCTTAAATTGCTGGTTTGTTTTTTATCCTTAGTGGCTCACAACGATCTGATGGGCATCCTTAAGCAGCTGCCACCCTGAGCCAGCACGGGCACTGCAGGGAGACCCCCAGGCTGCTCCTGGGTGAGCTGTGCAGCCAGGCTCTGCTGCTGGAGCTGCTCACAATTTTATAACTGCTCCTGAGCAGGCACAGAGGGAGGACTGTAACACGTACTCACCGCCGGGTTACGCACACACTGCCCAAACTGCTGGGTGACAGTCCAGCACAAGTCCCAGAATGTTTAACCTGCATAAAGGGCTTTAAGTTTGAAATGAAATGAAATAAAAACAGCATTTAACTGCGCATACAGCTTGCTACCACCTCTGGTGGCCAAGCCAAAAGTATTAGGTAGAGTTAACTTTGGCTGACACCGCAGCATTTACTGTTTAATTTCCTGATACTTAAAAAATAATTTTTTAAAAATATCTGTATCTTGAATATATATGTGTTGGTGGGAACAGCTTCTCATTTTCTTTAACAACAGCTGTGTTTTTGAGTTCACATTTCACAGATTTTTCTCCCCCTAAACTCGACTCCATTCAGCAGCACCCACAGCATCCTGGCACAGGCCTCCCTCCCTTGGACAAATATGTCACCAGACATTTCTGGCAGGCTGTCCTCTTACAGATAACCAGCATGCCGAGCTAAGAATAGGATTAGCTGCTTCTCCAGCTACTTTGTCCAGGTGCCTGCAGAAGATCACTTGGTGTGGCTGTTCAGCTTCTCAGAGGGGCAATGCAGGACTGGGCTGTGTCTCCAACAAATTATTAAGAAGCCTGTGGAAGCATGCGTGGGTGTTTGGGTCAAACACATCAAAAATCAGAGCTAAGCATCAGATTTCAGCCGTCCAGTGATGCCTGGCTAGCAACAAAAAAAGTCTTTCCCAAGTATTTTATTATGGGACAGTCAAAGCATTACGCCTTCCTCAGTCATCTGGCTCTAGTTACTGTCACAGAAAAAAATCCAGATTACAGAGACCAGTAGTAGAGTCCAAGATGTGACTCTGGTTTAGGCAAAATTGCCTACAATTCTTAAGTGCCTAATATAACATACAAACAGTCCAAATTAGGTATGTAATTAAAAAGTAAAAGAACTCAGGCAAACAAGTTTAGCCTTCACTGGAGAGCCAGATGTAGTGCAGGTGTGCTCAAAGGATTGCTGAGCAGTATTTATCATAAAACAGTTACAAGAGGTCCTAAATGTTTCTGGCCTTTTGTAGCATTCTGCAAGGTATCACTTTTTTTTTTCTTTTTTTTTTTAATTGTGAATGTATCAAGTGGCAGAAGATAAAATATAATATACCCTGAAGAGAGTCCTGTAGGAAAATAAGGAAAGAGGGGTTTTGTATGGGAATTGAGTACTATAAATGGCATAAAATGAGGAAAGTGGTTATGTACATGTCCGACTGTACCATGAGGCAAACACAGGGTGATGGCACTGGCAGCAGAATTTGTGGACCTTGAGATAAAAATGCAAGAACCAGAGTTTATCACAGCAAGGCCAGCTGAGAGTCCCAAGAAAGGCTGCAGCAAAGGGAGAGGAATCACAGAAGAAACTGTTGGCATCTCCTGCACAAATTCTGAGTGGTTTCAGCTGCTAGTGCAAGGGATGAATTCTCTGCAACTCTCACTCAGCTGACTGCATGTTCCTGTGTCTGTATGTAAGAACAACATGTGTCATACAAAGACAGGATGGAAACGCAGCTACTCAGTGATTGCCCATTTTGATCTTTCTCTGTAACTTCACTTCCTCTGGCTGCTTTGAAAGAGATCTGCAGCCTCTCTGCCAATGAGCAGCGGCGAAACTGGAGAAAATAACTCCAGTTAAAATATCCACTTTGTCAAGTGGAGGCTTCCTCCCTCTGTGTGCGTGCGAGGACGTAGTTCCCCTCCCATTGTGTCCCGGGGACACCGATTGTCCCCCCGAACAGCGCCTGGCCAGGCTCTGATTAGGCTCAGCCACCTTATCAGCCTGCCAAGCACGCACAATTCAGATCTCATCACCAGCCTACGTCCTCTTCTTATCCCCGCTCCAGCATTTCCCTGATGTTTTTTCTTACGTGACTGCCCGCTGCACTTGAGGGCCACGGTTTTGGGGGGGACAGGAGCCCTGTGAGGAGGGAAAACAAAGCCAGAGCTCCGTGCAGCCTGGCCCAGGTCCTGGCCAGATAAGGCTCCCTGAGCCGTGTGGGCACCGACGCACCCACGATTGCCTCTGCTGTGGGTGCCACAATCTGCTGTGGCCAGCGAGGCTCCTCTGGCTGCTGCTGGGCTGCTCATGGACTCACGATAAAGATGTGGCAACAGCTGTTTCCACACACACACAAAGGAGCCAAGGGCCGTGATAAGAGACCGAAACTCTCCGCACCAAAAGGGAGGCGCAGGCAGAAAAGCTTGAGGGGGCACCACTTCAGATGGCCAAACACCCACAGTTAAATAACTCTTTTCAGCAGGTAGGAGGAAGGGATAGAAAAGTGACCTTTCCCATTAAGAATTACATATTTGTTTTGTTTCCCTACGAGCCGATTTTTCTGGCATCGTGACATGTAAAACATTTTGAACTTTCTAAGGAAACTGTTATTAAAGCGCTGAACATTACTGCGAGGGTGCGTTTGAAAAACAGAACAATTAGGCATTTCAAAGTTTATCTAACTTAGTCACTGGTACCTTTCAAATCTGTCACCACGAAACACAAACAGTTGTGGGGGGGAGTTAAATTATTCCTGTATATGCTACCTCTACCTATAGGAAGAAGAAACCCCTTGAAAATTTATCTTTGTCTATAAGCAACCCTCCACCTTCCTGCTGCAGTTTCCTAGTGCACATACTGGAAAAGGAAGGTTTTCTGAGACAAAGGTGGGAGGTTTTAAGCCTCAAGAGCCCTTAGTGACTGACTGAGAGCAGCTCTGTGGAGCTGAGGGTCCAGGAGCCCCAGGTTTGCACACAGAGCCACAAGGCTGGCAAAATGAGAGCAGAACCCGAGTCTCCTGGGAAATTAGGTGATGTTAAGGTCTTTACTTTTGTTATAATTCACCATTCCAGCTCAGCTTCTACCAAGCTCCTCTGAAAAATTTTGCAGAGCCACTGCCAGTGTTTAAGGCTCTCCAAAAATTCAGGCAGACAGAAGAGGAAATTCCATGCAACGTGCAGAAAGTCTGAATGAGGGTTTCTGCTAGATAACAGGAAAGATGGGGCTGAGCTTGGGCTAGCACCTCCCTAACCAATTGCATGAACTTCTCAGAGGCGTTCAAAGAGAAAGTTTAAGGTGTTCAGAGGAGGTTTTCAATTGATGTCAAGGAATCAGAACAGAACAGAAAAGACATTGCTAAAAAAGCCCAGATTTCAAAACGAAATGTGTTTCACTAAAGGAGAAAACTATCTACTTGTGAGCTGCTCTGTGAGAACAGTAATGGGGAATTCGTTAGCTTGTTCCTGCTGGGAGGGTTTTGAAGGGTAGGATCCTGCCATGTTTCATGAAGTATGTATAAGTGAATCCAACCTGTCTTAATCTGAAGCCAGATCACCTTTTCCCCTTTTAAAATAAAACGCAGAAGGTCTCCTTGAATTTTATTCAAAGTCCTGAAGAGCACAGAGTACCACGGTGCAGACCCTACTATTCCTGGAACGTGAGGCATGTCTGACCAGAAATGTTAGGGAGGCCTAGAAATAAATGCCATGACTTCATTACACTGCTGCTGAGCTTCTCAAAACAATAATCTTGAGGGGAGCTGTAGGTGAAGAAAGGACAGAGGACGTGATGGCATTTTGCTCAGAGAAGCAGGAGAGGACAGACCAGACGTGACAGCCAGTGGCCTGGTGCACAGCCAGGTCTGCAAGTGGGGCTGTTTTAGCTGGAGAAAGAGCGAGGTGCAGGGGCAGCAGCACGGTGTGAGCAGCACTGCTCGGAGCTGCCAAGCCTGTTGCACAACCCTGCTTTTAGGAACTGAGGCAAGAAGTTAAAATGGGGGCAGATAACAGCAAAAGAAGCTGGGACCTGGCTGTTGTTTTAGGGGTGAATGTCATGAAACACGGCTGGAGGCTCCATGGCTGTTGGGAGGAAGAGGAGCTTTGATTCTGGAAGAAGGGGTCGTTGCTGGAAGCAGCAATAATGTGGCTACAGAACTCCAGAAAAAGGATCCCATCTCCCAGCAGGTTTAAACAAACACATAAAGCAAAAAATAGAAACCCCAAGAAACCCAGGAAGACTTCGCACCATGTACGGAACCACAGAGGGCTTTAGAGCCTAACACCCAAAGTGGGAACCCAGATAACTAGGATTTCCAAAGAATCCCATTGGTTTCATTCCCTTTCAATGCTAAAAGTCTTTTCCATACAGGAAAAGGATCTATTTATGTTTCATTAGTGCCAGTTTTGTGTACACCAATAGACTGTGTGTATATAGGAGAGAGGGGAGTGTGCTATGCAGCTGTGAGCTTTCTTGGCTAATTACTTGTTTTCTCTTTCCGAGCAAAATAAATACAACAACAAAATTCAACAGGGCACACCAGCACATCTATTAAGGCTGTGCATTTTCCATCAGATTCCACTGGTATTTGTCTTAGGCTGAGGAACCCAGTCTATGGTATCACTCATAAACAGGAGCTGCACCAACACATTTCCTAAACCAAATAAAATAATACCCTGCCTTGACATGGGGCGACGTAAGGCAGTGATGCCAAAATGCCAGTTACACTGATGTTGAAATATTTAAGAAAGAATTGCCTCTGCAGCATCAGCAGCATCAAAACATCTTGTCCTTGTCCTTGGGAGCCTGTTACTTACACATACACTCCATCCCCCAAGTTTAAAGGTTTTATAGGACACCACAGACTGAGCTGGGTTGCTCACTTTTTGAAAAAAAAAATAAGTTTATTTCAGCATCAGTTTTGGTAATGAGAAATGTTCAGTGTTCTGAGAATGCTTTTGGAGTTTGAAACTCCTAAAATGCACTAAAACTGAGATTTTAAAACAGAAACATTGCAACACTTAATATCCTCAAGCTTAACAACACCCTGGGCAGCAGCTGAATTACAAAGTTTTACAAGATGAAACAAAAGAAAGTTTTCATAAATGATTTGCAAACACCAGCCTCCTAAATCACAGTCTGTAGCATGGTGTACTTGCACTAAGTAATAACAGATATTTCAGGCCCCAGGCTGCCAACTGGCAAAACCTACTGGTGTTCATATACTTTGGAAACAGGTCCCAGACTAGACCTTAAAGCAGACTGACTTGGGGATGATTGCCTAATGATACAAAGATTTAAGATGAATTTTTGAAATTCTTACAGGTTTTGCTTGTAAGTCACCTTTCAGAGGTGGACTCTGAAGCCAGGTATGTTCTACTTTGAAGCAAGATGAACTATTCACATGCACATATTTCCCCACACATAAGGGTTTGGGGAATAAAGTCATATTCCGAGGTGAAAATCAAATATCTTTAATAACCTGTCCATACACCAGTCGTTTTCCTTTGCAGGAAAGAACATTGTCCCTAAGTGTTTAAACCAAGTTATAAATCAGAAAACAGAAATGGAAATATTTTCCATATGCTTGATTTTACACTGTAATTATTCATTAACAAAGTCTACAGCTACATGTTGTTACACTTAGGGGAGTTCAAACACTATTCTTACTATTTAAAATACGTTATTCAGTTTGCTGCTAACTGCAGGCATTTATTAGCTCCATATTTCACTGGCAGCAATTATTGCTGGGAGCCATTCACTCGCAGCCTCTGCAGATCACAGGGAGGCACCTGTGTGCATGTAGAGCTCAGCCAAGCCCTAACTCTGCTCAACTGCCTGAAAACCTTCACTCCACTGGAAAGAGCAGGCTGCAGACAAAACTTGCTATCACCACGATTTTTTTGATGCGTGCTGGTATTTGACACAGCCTCAGGGAAGCAGTGACACACAAGTGGCACCGAGCTGCAGCTGATTTAGCCCGAGGGAGCCCCACTCGCTGCTCTGAGCGCTGGCACAATCCACCTGCCACCGCCGAACCTCCCCGACAGGGAACCCGGGGAGTCTTGAGTTTTAGCATCTGGGAACAAAGGCCCCAGGATTTTCTCTTCCTTCTTTCTACTCCTTCCCCCAGGAAGCTCTGGGTTCCCACATTATTTCTTCAGTGCTTTCCAGAGCAGCTCTTTTGTTTTTATTGTAAATGACTTTGTTGACGCAAACCAAGATTTGAATCCCGCTGCTGTCAGATGGGGTGGGCAGCACGTTCTGTCTCAATTCCCTTCTCAGTTCTACAGGTAGCCACAGTACAGCAGGAGCTCTTGCTTTCCACTGCATTTTATTGCACTTGTACTTTGGAAAATCTCAGATCTTAATCTGCTTGGGTCAATCATTTGGAGGAAACCAGCAGCCCCACAACCGACACACACTTTTCTTCCTCGCGGCAGCGATGGCAAAATGCTTTCCCAGCTGCAGAATTATTTGCAGTTTCAAAATCTTCGTTGTAAGAATTTGAAGCTGCATGAGAGGACAACTTTCTCCACTGGTTATAGCCATGAAATAACATGAATGGATGTCACGGGCTGCAAATGGCTGCTACAATGGGGAGCTGGGATTTGGGAGTGCCGGGATCAAGGCTCCAGGCACCTCCTGCTGCTGCTTTCTCTTGCCCAGAGGCTCTGTGGGACCACGGGCATGGGGCTGCTCCTCACCCTGCACCCTGCCCACCTGGGCCCAAGGTTTAGTTAAGCTTCATGCTGCTCAAAGAGGCTGCATCATCTTTGCTTGTGCTTGCCAGCACTGAGCAGCACTAAAGGATTCTGCATCTGCAGCGCTACTGTCATCAGAGGTAAACACTGAATATTTTTAAAGTTCATAAGGAGGACAGGAAACACTAATGGTCACTTCTGTGAAATTACTGAGCTGTCGACACAGCCTCTAGCAGCCAACTTTGTGAGGAAAGGTTAAGTGCCTACATAAGGCTTTCCATACCTATATGCTTTTAACTGTTGCTGAATTCAATATATGTGAGCTTACTGTAAGCTTATAAGGTATGTGCATATTCCCTTTCACATGTCAGCACAGAGCTGCCCAAAACTGAGAAAGCAAACCAGGATTTTCTAAAGCTTTCAGAAAACTCCCAAGAATTTCATTAAGCCGTTCCGATAAAGAAAAATTACAAATTTTGGTGGTCAAATACGGATACTTAGGAAAATATGAGGTATGCTTGGTTTCAGTCTCAAAAATAACATGATATGCAGTCATCTCCCAAAAAATGTCATGAAGAAGCAGAAAGAATCCACCTGGTTTAACTAATTTTGAGAAGAAAGACCAACCTGGACACAGTCCTGAGGTTTTCAATCAACCAAAGTCTACAGTGACTTCAAAGGGAAAGTTCCCTGGGTGTCAGCTATAGGAATGTTCCTTGATCTGCCTGGACATCAGTGTGGCATTAATCATGACTCCTCTATAAGATAATTAATGATGACATGCATTTTTTTAAAATTTGCTTACATGGCACAGCTAATTGAGGAACCAGGCTGAAAAATTAGTCCTAGCAATTAAATAGGGGATCATTCCTGAATAATTAGTGTAAGTTCCTGTAGAATACCCTGATCCATGTATTACAAATTACTACAACACAAATAAAATACACTGATTTATACACAGAAAATAAAAACCACATGCTGCTCCACAGCAGAACGGAACGTCATTGCATACTCTGTTTTCCATGTAACAGAGACACCTGCATTAATATTCCTTTATTAGATCCTTAAGTTCAGCTGCTTTACAGAACACAGGTCGGTTGCAGAAGAGATTTCGACCATGGAAGATTAAACAGTTGACTCAGATGCACAAAATTAACTGGTGGTAGAGACCATTCTCCTGTTCTCCAGCCTCATCTATCACAGCTTAAAAGGCAGAAAAAAAAAATCTTCTATGCCAGTGCTGGGATACACAACTGTGAATGGTGCTTGGTGGCCTGCTTCACTCCAGTTTCAGTCTCCCAAGTCCTTTCCTCTCTCCAGGTGCAGGATTTACTCAGTTACAAAAATTGCTCACTTTCTAACTGATCCCAGACCCCTCTTAAACAGCTGTGAGTCCCTGATATCTCTCCTAGGCCTGGAAGTTTCTTGCTCCCAGGGGCTGGATGAAGGGGCCATAGCCTGAGCCCTCTCACTCTGCCCCATCCCAGGCTGGCAGGGAGAGGGGCTGAGCCCCACGGCACTGCACAGCTGGGATGCAGCAGAGGGAAATAATTCCCACCACTCAAAAGGCCAGCTACAGCATCCTCTAAGGGGCTTTATTCACAAAGTACTGTTATGTCTTCATGAAAACGTGTACAGTAAGAGCACAGGCAGATGTAGAAAGCCACAGACAGGAACATTTATAAATGACAGCCTGCTCACCATCACAGGTCACGTCCCATCACTTCTCACTGCATTGTAGTGGTTGGTATGTGGGTTACCCCGGCCAGAAAAGGAGCTGCTTGTCAAATAACACTCCTTCACTGCTAAAAACAAGGTAGAATCAGAGCACAAATTACCCTTAGATCTGTGTCAGTTGTTACAAATTGACATGCAACCCTAAGCATTTGATTATGTTTTAAATATCCAGATACCAGTCTGGTCAACCAGACTGATTATTCCTATATAGGCAGGTTACTGCATGAAGGGGAATTACTGGATTGTTGTTTTTAGGCTAAAAATAAGGTTAAGGACCTGCAAGAATGGTAAACCAGTAAATTGCAAAGGTGAGGAGAAAATTTAAAAAACCATACAGAATCCAGAGTTCAGTAAATTGTATTTGTGATCTCTGTGCTCTCCCCATTGACATAAAGTGATTATTAATATTCCTGCATAAGCAGTAAGCTAAGCCTTTGGCTTATTTCTCAAAAGTTAAAGGAACTGGCACCCAAATATGCTTTCCTGTGCTTTTCAGCTTAGAAGAAGAAAAAAAAAAGACACTCATGGCCAGTGGGTTCAATGGAAAATTATGGTGGCTTTGCTGTGTTCCATTAAATAAAAAATTAATACCACTGAGCTTGAATTGTGCCTTTGACTCCTGCCCAAATTTTGAGGCTTCCTTCTTTTGAAAGAGAACAAATACACACTTCATGTAGAAGATCAAGACAGTGGCATAAGACAGGAGCTGTTGGAAAGATCAACACAAAGCTGTGTCGAGCTAAAGAAAGCTTCTCTCTCATACTGAAAAGAATGAATAAAAATGACAAGACCTGAGGTTATGGAAGAGAAGGGGGAAGAGATTCCTCTTCCCTCAAGTCAAATGCCAACTACAGCATCAAACTAAGCATTAAGCACAATCAAAAATGGGGGGACTTAGTGCCTCACACCAAGGAGTACTTTCTAGACTGCTAAATCCTGAAGTAAGTAGGTAGAAAAGTAGGAGTATGTCAGTTGTGGCTCCTTTTGTATTGTTAGTGTCTGCAGCAAGTGAATCAAGCAGGATTTGTGGTGTGGGTGATGGCTTAAGAGGGAAGAGATTAATATTTTATACAGTAGAAGTATCATGAAGCTGTTCCAAAGTATGGACGAAATGTGCAAACAAAAATGCAACTGTGGCCACATTCAAAATCTATTTAAAAATCTATTTAAAAGCTGAATTTGTACCCACTGAATAGTGTCAGGGAATGCAGTGGCATTATTCTCAGGCTAAAGACAAAGAGTATAAGATTCTAGTCGTAAAATTAATAGCTGTGTTTACAAGGTCTTTAAGATGCTGCCTATTTTTACTCAGTGAATCATTGCCCTTCTTTACAAAGTATATTTCATTAATCTTAGCAATGCACTCAAATCTCAGTGGAGTTGCTCTGCTTACATACCAAATCTGACGTTCTAAGTCTAAACTATTTGTCACAGTATTCAACTTTAATAAAATCTGTATTTATTGGAAGATACCATTTCCTCACATTCTCTTAAATCAAAACAACTGATTCCTGTCAAGCTATTTCTCTCCCTCTTCCCCCTCCCTAGAGGAAAACAGTAAGATTTATAAAAAGCAAAATCCACTCCTGTGCAAAATTTTGCAATCCTAAAACTTAGCTTTATCCTCCAGCTGGACATCATCTACTAAGATCAAATGAAACTTCATCTGCAATGAGATCTTAGAGGAGTTAATACATCACTTGTTTGTGTTTTTTTAAACACAGTCATTGTGATTTGCAATCAGTCCAGATGAAAGATAACAGCAATAGTGCATATCTGTGTTAGTGAAGCATCTGCAAATCTCATCACCTTTTTAATGAAACAAGCAAAACCTCCTCAAAAAACAGTCTTCCCACAATTATCTGCTGGAATTAGGCATCAGGCCCTCTAACTACTTACACAAAATGTGATTTTTTTTTAACACAAGAAGGCAAGAGCCAGGAATGTGAAGCATTTACTTTCACTGATGAGCAACTGCTCAAATTGCCTCTGTCAACAAATTGTTCACCTTATGGGACTATTCACGTCTGAAACTTATTACCTGCTTCAATGTTTACCCAATGGCATCTTCAGCTGGCACCTGCACTGGCAGATTCACACAGGCAGCATTTCTACATTCTCCCTTTCAAGATGTGATGCTGCATCCCAAGATCTGAGCGATAACCAGAGCACAGAGGTGAACAAAGGGCAGAGATCAAAGCTTTGCTGTCTGCCCTCTGTGGTCTCTGGTCCTAGAAACGTGCCAGACTTCTAGCATTTACCTCTTCCCTGCACAGAATGCACATTTTAACAGAGTTTAATATCCAGTATTTAATTCTGTGTTTTAATTTCTTCTCAGCTCATTGTATCTAAAAACTGAAATATATTTTCTTTAAAAATCACTAAGTATTTTTTAAAATTTAGGCCAGGGACTCTGAACAAAAGCATGCTCTGTCCTCACCTTGTAAAATATTTCTGGGCTTCTAAACGAGCTTCATGCCTTCACACAGCTGGTAAACGTTTGCTTAAAAATATATTCCAACAATCCCTTTGAAAAAGATTTGTAACATATAGACTTGAGCTTCGTCTTGGAAGCGTCATTTACACAGCACACCCATGAGTTTTTAAAAGCTGCCTTCTACTTATTTCACTCTTTGCAATTACCAGTTTGTTTATATCAACCACCACACGAAGGTCTTGGAGAGGTCACTCAATAAATAATAAATTTCCCTATCTGCTTTCCCAACTATGCCACGGAGCCAGAGTTTACTTCCTTCACTTGCCTCCATGAACAATCCCAGTGCTGTGGTATTATTCAAGCCATAAGCTGCTAAGAAGCAAGGATAAATTATTAGCAACCTGAAATGCTGGCAAGGTTAAACATTAACTTGTTGTGCAGTCAGATTACAGCACTGCTTTTAGGCAAGCTCTGTGCTCCTACCTGTGCCACATCCACAGCCCTGCGTGGCCTCTGGTATTTATGATACACAGAAAAGAGAGATGTGTTCCCCATGAGAGCTGGAGGCAAACAGCATCCCAAAAAAGGAAGAGAAAACAATATGCTGAATCCATCAAAGATTGTTACTTCATAGACTTTTCACAGCCAAATAAACATTCTGCAGCTGGAGGTCTGCATGAGCCAGAATAACAAATGTCCCGAGACCTGCTAGAGATTTTGGATTAGGCTGTCTGATGAAAGAGGTTGATCCTGTGCATGCATGCATGGACAGAGGCAACTATTTAGTGTACAGGTCCTGAGGAATAATTACCTGAAAGCACCTTTCTTTTTTTTCCTATTTTTTGTTCCCAGGATTAGCAGGGTTTGGGGACAGGGGGGAGATTTGGGTTGGGTTTATTTTTCGGTGTGTTGTGGCCCACTGGCAGGTATCACACTCCTCTGGGGCATTAGGAGTGATCACTGCCCTTCCAACAGCCTCAGAGATTGGATGGGTACATTTCACAGTGCCCATTTTAAGAGTGTTCACCTGGGACCTTCTCCCTCAGCCCTTGGTGCAACCCTGATTTCCTTGCCAATCCTCACTTGTCGCAGGAGTGGCTCCTTCGAACACTGCCATCAGCTGGCAAATTCCTACATTTCTCGTTCCCTTTTCCTCCCCACCTCTGGAAGAAGTTGGCTGCACTCACAGCCGTCTGGGCAGGTGGATTTTGACACTTTTGAGCAGTGATTTTCTTGGCAGTGACCTTTCCCCAACTATTCTTAAGAAGCTAAACTGTTTCTGGAGAGGAGACCCTTCTGCGAGTCAGTAGCAGTTGACAAGATGGAAAATCAGGGATAAGAATTTGACAGTGGAGCAGGGCTGCTCACAGGGTGCCACAGACATCTGCAACAGGACTCGGACTATTCAGTGTATTTATAAATGGTCTGGAAAAGAGATAAATAACAAGCTGGCATCTGCTGCCAAGATGAATTTCCTCAGGACAGTTGTAACAAAAACAGCCTGCGAAGACTTGCAGGAGTATTTTGCGGTACTAAATCACTTAAAAATTAGGAGGAAAAAAAAAAGCTATATTCTGTGTCAGACAGCACAGTATTGCACATGAAGGAAAACAACTCTTGCTATATCCACCAAACAATGGGCTCCAAATTAAACATTGCAGCTCGGGAGACAAATTTCTGAGGTCACCAGCAATAGGCCTGGTAATGAATAGTTGTGGCAGTGGGGAAAAAACGCAAACAAACATCAAGTTAAAATGGTGACAAGAAGAGAGTACGAAGTGGTCAGCATCCCTGTGCCTCTGCCCACAGTGCACACCAGTGCCAGGTAATTTTGGTCACCCAACTCAAAAAGGACACAGAGTTAGAAGATGCAAAGGGACAGAGATGACAGACTTGGATGTTTCTGTATGGAGATTTACTGTTTATTAGAGGACATGATAAAAGGCTGTAAAATCTAATAGAAATTGCAAAAGCAATGAAACCAACATGTTAAAAAAAATAAAAACCAAACCAATACAGCAAAAACGCAGAAATATTTGATTGATTTGTGGATAATTCCCTTTCTTCCCCCTCCAAGACACTTCCACGTCTTCACAATGAGTGCTTTCTGAAGCTGCCAAAACATAAGTCATACATTGACCGAGTCCCTCACGAAGGACACATGTGGGGAAGCTTGCATGCTTTTGTTACATGATGGAACTCATTGCCACAGAAAGCTGCTCAGGCCAAAAGCAGAAATGTGATCCAAAAAATGGATTAAATAAATTCACAAAGGATGGATCCCTCTATTAAGTTCCACAGGGTAAAGCCACCTTTTGCTCAGCAAGTCCCTCAGAGTGGGAGGCTGAAAAGATCAGCCTGAGGAAGGATTGTGCTATCCATGCCTTTCCACAGGCACCTGCTGCTCTTCAGTGTCCATCAAAGACATGTGACAAGGAGATTTACTTCAAATGTTTTTCTGTTCTATCACCAGCTCGCCAAACCACAGTGCTAAAGTTTTGTGGTTTTTTTTTCATTCCTGAACCATTCGTGTCTCTCATCCAGCAAAAAGTGAAAGGAGACGTGCACTACACACACAAGGCTTCCAGGACAGGTGTATGGTAACCCTGAAAGAACCTTGCATGACATGTAAATCATCTGGAGAGTTCTTCCTAAAACTCTGCTGCTGCTGAAATAAACAAAGCACAAACTTTCCCAGATGTGTGTGCTTCATGAGGAATTCTCAGTCCACGTATGATTTATAATTTGGCATCCTCAGAAAACACAAAACCATGATTCAAAGATGGAATGTAGATGTGGGATTGCTAAGGAGGGAGATAGAAAGGGTTTATTCATAGATTAGTCCAAACTCCTGTATTTCTAAGCTTTTTCACAGCTTTCAAATGTTGCACTGGGCAACTATCCTTCCTCTCATAGAAAGATTAAGGATGAGTGTCCAGATTCCCTGAATTTTCCATAACTGATAGCCAAGTAAAATTTCCTCTGCAAAACTTGCAGGGTGAGCAGTTGCATTTCTGTGCAATAAAAGAGGAAAAGTAGGTTGTTTCACTGATTCCTGCTGGAGAAAGGTTTGCCATGCAAGCAGCAAGATCACTCCTACAAAAAGCAACCCTACTGACTTGCAGAATGCTTGTCCCTAGAACCTCTCCTCCCTCACAGAGACCTAGAGCACCGGGAAAATAAAGAAATCAAGTCTGTAACAACCAAAACTGAAGAAGATAGAAGAGAGAACATTGGCTGAAAAAGATTACCAATATAACCTTCATCCCCAGGAAGAAGGGGGAAGAGGAAGATGAAATGAGCAGACAGCTAAGGACAAGCATTAAACAACACCAGTATGAATGAATATGTATCTATATATATGTATCTTCCATGGATATTTTGGCAGCCTTGGCTAAATGATGATTTAACCTGGCATCCATTCTTTCCAACTCATCTGCTTGTTAAAGGTGTCAGTTCCCTTGCACTGCCTACGGGAATATTTTGACGGAAGTGTCACGGAGGACTCACTGGTGCTGTTTTCACTTGGCATCATTGACATCTTCCCTTTGTTTCTGAATCTCCTCTTCTTCCAGCTGCATTTGTCTCCTTTTTTAACCCTTTTTTTTTTCCCCCACAAGATGAGATCCTCCATCAGTGCCTTCTGCAGATGCTGCCAAGTGAACACCGCTGTAATGTTACAGAATTCCTCCCCTCTCCTGGCAGGTAGGCACTTTCCTGGGACACACAAGATAAAACTGAGGGAGCACTCCGAGGCAGGCAGAGTCCAAAGCTTTCATTGTAAATAAAGACTTCCTATAGAGCCATGAAGGTCTCCCATAAAACATGCATGGAGAAGAAAAAAAGAAGTTTCAGTAATTTTAGACAGGAGCCTTGTCACACAGACTAAACACTGACCAAAGAGCAACCAAGGATAATAGGAGAGTGTAAATACATAAAGCCTTACATGTGGCCAGGAAACTGACATTTAATCCAAACCAATTAAATGTGTTTTAAACAGTACATCAAAGACTTCTCAAATTCAAAGGTGGTGTCAGAAACAGAAGACAGGGAAAATAAACTAGACAGAGAAGTGGGAAGAACAAAATATGGGAATTTTGGTCTAGAAAAGTTTAGACTACTCCAACAGGGAGAGGAAATAAAATCATCCAAATTTATTCACTGGGAGAATCAGGCTAGGAAAAAGGGATGGATTCAGGAGCATTGGGAACTAGCAAACAGCATCCCAGAAGTCATCGTTCTCCACACCCACACCAGGTAAAGATTGGCTCTCTGAGCAGTGAAGAAAAGAGCAATTGTATGAAAAATACAGTAACTTCTAGAACTTGCAACATAACCTCAGCCTACCAGGAAAAGCCAGGCTCACAGTGAAATCATGCATTCAATGGGACCCAAGAGAATACTCAACCAAGGCAAAAAATAGCTGCTCCAGCTTATTCACCGCCTCCCCGGCATCCCGGGGACACCAGGGAGCTCCAGCAGCAACCTCAGTGGGGGAAACTGCTCAGAAACACCCTGGTGAAACACCCAGTGTGGTCCTGCCCCTTCCCCAGGGCCTGTCCCCACCACAGCAGCTGTTTTGGCTGGTTTTGGGGTGGGGCAGGGTGAGGAGCAGGTTCAGCCTCCCTGCATGGCCAATCTGTCCCTGGGCACAAGGAACCCACTGCCAGGAGGGAACTCGAACTGAGGACTGAATGCACAGAATCTGAGCTGGGCCATCCAAGCTGCCAGGCTGGAAGAAGGAAAAGAACAAAACCTGTTAAACTTGGCAAGACCGTAACTGGTGAGGAACAGAAAGTACCTGGAAAAATGAAAACTGTACAGAAGGGAATACATGAGCAAACGAGATGGGAGTAAGGGAAATTTAACCAAGAAAAAAAAAAAATCAAGATTTCTTGGGCTCATAAAAAAAAAAATCTAGAGAGACAGACCCATAAATGGAGTCATTTTTACACCAAAATGTTTCATACCTTAAAAAGTATATGGCAGAACAGGGACAAGATGATGCAGTAGGCCTTTCCCAATGGCTTCCAGTAGTTTCCCTTTAGCTGTATCCATGTGGTTTTACTGCCTGGAACAGCTCTGCTGCAGTGAGAGCTGCCTGATCCCTGAGCACAAACAAGCTGCATTTCCAACCAGCAAGCAGTGCCCCTGTGAAGTCCATGGGACTACTCATGCATAGCAAACGCATCCCTAGGTGCTGGAAATGATGGATATAGAAATTTCTCAGCCTTGGCTGCACCACCAAAAGTTAGCTGTGAATAACTATTCTCATCCTGGAACACAGACAACAGCCCTTCCTTCACTGTGTGCATTATTTGCTGCCAGGTCTGGATTGAGGCTCGAGTACCTGTGTGTAATTCTGCTCCTTTCAGCCTGCCCTTCTTCCCTGAGTAACTGCTTCTGACAGTTTCTTAACCATATCTGAAAGGACATTATATGAGCTAGAAGCAGCTGAGCCAGTTGAGCAGCCTCATCCATCTTCCTCCTCACCTGTGTTTTGTTCCATCCTTTCATTTTTAACAGGCATCTCTGTGCATTTTTTTTTTAATTAAGTAAAATACCCATCATCTTTGCAATATTTTCTTTAGATTGTTTACTTTAATTTTGGTTTCCCTGCTTAATCTTTTTCACAAAGCTGTATGCATTTTTAAATCTTCCAAGGAAAATAATTACAAAGATAATCCAGCTGAGTGTAATCAAACTACAGGGTTCTTTATTTTCCTGGCCTTTTAATTTAATTTCACATCCTGTGGTCTTAAAGAAATATTAGGATTATATCATCTTGTTATTGTTTAGATTACACGCCAGTAAAAATAAGGGGCAACCGATTCTCTTCTTCCCCACTGCCACACAGAAAACTCATACAGCACACAGAATATTTTCAAAATAAAGATCCAGGGGAAGACCTCAGATGAGTGTAACTTAGATCCCTAACTCCCATTTTTCTGTCCAGAACCTGTGTTTATTTGCTTGGATGTGACTAATATTACATAGGCACAGTAACTTCTTTGATAAAACAATCTGCTTTTAAACTTTTTCAGTGCAGCAATATGGAACCTGATGTGATATTGTAGCTTTCCCTGGATCAATACAAACCAGAAGTCATTCACAGAGTCACACTGGCAGAAAACCAGTGTGGGAGAAGAATCAGTCAGCCAAACAACAAAACCACAACTTCTGTCTCTACCCACGCAGGAGGACCCTGCCCCCATCGCAGCAGTCAGTTTTGAGGTTTGTGGGGATCAGAACACATCTGCAGTAAGTCTGACAGCACCATTGGGGTTTCAGACCCTTCACTGCAAGTATCAAAGCCCTCAGCACACAGGTCTTCATCCTCCGAGCTGGGGAGAGATCATTAGCAGCTCTCAGCCAGCACAGCAGTACCTGGAAAGGGAGCTCATTTTCCAAGAAGTCAGACAGGATGCAAGTGTGGGGTCTTTGTTGTGTATTTTTTCCAGGAGACACACATTGTGCTGCCCACAGGTATAGAGGAAAAAGGAAACAATATCACCACCAAACAGGTGTAACATACCCCCAGGGCCTAAAGGCAGCAAAGTCAGAGCTGCTGACTTCCTCCTAAGCTGTTTCTCCTTCAAAATGGGGCAGCACATGCCCATCCAAAACTCACTGGGGACAAAGGCATGGACAGGGAGGGCTCATCTTGGGGCACAACTGTGTTTGAGACTTTAATTCTGGAGCTGTTTATCCCAAAGACACATGAGCTAGTTTGGTCCACGTGCTGCTGCTCTGGCGACACTCAGCAGAGCATCACTAAAACCACCTCTTTCCAGTATTTTTGACTAAGTTCTCAGAGTACTCTTAATTAATACAAAAAAAAAAGTCATAAAGTTATGCCAATGTCTTTGTAAGTACTGAAAATTCTTTTCTGAGTGGATAATTTCAGCAAGACTAAGTTAAAACCTTCTCAGAAAAAGAACATACTGATAACAGAGACAGGCAGTCTCTTCCTAGATTTATTATTTTGCACTTGAGGAAAGCAATCCCATGAGATTAATGGAGCAGATGTAAGTAGTTCTACTCAAACCTCCACGGTTAACATTTGTACTAAAAGTTTTACTACATAATAGGTTCTCTGTGTTAATAACCTGGCTCAGTACTAAATATTTTTTAAATGCCTACAAACCCAACAAGACAGATAGCAATCAGGCCATAACAACTCCACATAACAGCACAGGAAGGAGCATGGTCCTCTCTCCAGTGGAAAAGTTTAGATGGAAGAGCTCTTGATTTCTCCAACACTGCCACATCCCAAGCCCTGCTGCCCGTGACTGCAGACTGGGGTGACCAGGGAGAACCCCAGAGTGTCCACCAAGGGCACAGCTACAGCTCTACCTTGCTCTGCATCAGCCCTGCTATCAAAAAATACAAACAACGACACAGGAAATGTATTTCAAGCCAGTTCTACACACACACATTTGCCCTAAGCCAGGTATGGCTACAGAACTAGTTCCCGTCTCTCAAAAGAAATTTTGAAGTGATTCAGACTAACACATTCTTCTCACAAAGGCCTGAAAAAGTCCTGTTTTCTGAATTCCCTTAATTAAAATATAATGAAATAGTCTTGACTCTTCTGGATAATTTTTTTCCCCAGAAAGAAATGGTTCCAGGCTTGAAAAGGAATCTAATTTTTTTAAACTACTGCTTGAAAGCACCCTGTTGCATCTGAAGCAATGGCTGATTCCATTCTTCAAATACTTTTTTTGAAAGCTATGACAATGGTGAGCTTCTCTTGAACTCTGAAAAGAAAACTAAATTGAGACACCACATGGAAGCTTCCTCTGCTTACAGAGACAATGTTTTCCATACAAAGTATTTCGGGTTTATGTCAAGGGATGAAGGACAGATCTTAGATTCTGCATTCAATGCACTGGTTAATGAAGTTGCAATAACCATATTCTTCATGGACTTTTGGCTGCCACTATAGCCACCTTCTTTCCTTCAAAATATGCTTTTCATTGTTCTACTGCCCTTCTTCCAACTGCTCTGCAGCCAAGTTCTTGGAAAGCAATCACGCTTCATGTTTAGGATTTATTGCTAGGCTTTTGCCAATAAGGACACACACAAATCTCTCCTGTGATCATCCTGCAAAAAGCAAGCTAAAAATACAGCAATTTATGAACAGGCACATTTTGCATGTTCTATGGCATCAGTGTGCGCTCATCAAAAAATTCTGGGAGTATAAAAGGTCGCCCCTTTTGTCTAGGTCAATAGAAGGCTCTGCTTCGGTGCCATAAATAAGCTTATTTTAGAATTCCAGTCTACCTAAAAAGGGAAAAAAGCATTTGCATTGTGTTTCAGTGGCTGAAGGTTTTTTTTCCTTTTATATGGTAAATTTCGTGCTTTAGAAACTCTGGGTTTGACAAAAAACGTAGTTCATCTTACAAAGTGGCTGCTTTAAAACTAATGACTAAATTAGACATCACAGTTATCATTAAAACTTCACAGTGGTGAGAATTGCCTGTCTGTTTGTACAAACTGGTAGAGGATTTTGCAATTTCAGAGTCAGGTTGTATTTGTATTTTGAAATGTGTTTCAGGTTGTCTGAGGAAGCTGATGGCCACAGAAGCAGCAGGAAACCTCAGGGAAGGCTGATCTTATGGCTAGGAAGGAGTGGCTCATGAGGAAGAGTTCTCAGGTAATCACCATGCCTTGGTCATGCTTTTCTGACCATATTGTTTATTGTTCATACAAACACTGCAGTTTAATCATCAATCTCTTTGAAAAACTTGGCTTTTATCAGCTTATTGCTTTTGACAGGCAAGAGCAGATTCAAGACTCTGTGGATATGATTAAATCTTCCGTGGATTAGGGCTCTAAAGTTCCTCTGAGACGTTGGGAGACTCAGTTCTTGGTGTCTCCCGGCTCCTTGTTTCTGATGATGCCTTGTGGTCAAACAACCCCAAATTGGGAAAGTGAACTGGGACTCGCTGCCCAGCCTGGACTGGCTGCTGGCAGCATGGTGGATCTCCAGTACTCGTGGCTGGGTGATTCTGTGCCTCAGACACCACTGCTGAGACTCAGAAACAAGAAGGCTGATGAAAAGAAAGGTCAATGAAATGGCTTTACACTGACAGAGGGCAGGGTCAGATGGGATATTGGGAAGGAATTGTTCCCTGTGAGGGTGGGGAGGCCCTGGCACAGGGTGCCCAGAGAAGCTGTGGCTGCCCCATCCCTGGAAGTGTCCAAGACCAGGTTGGATGGGGCTTGGAGCATCCTGGGATAGTGGAAGGTGTCCCTGCCCATGGCAGGGGGTGGAATGGGATGGGCTTTAAGGTCTCTTCCAACCCAAACCAATCTATGATTCCATGACGATCCAAATAAATGTTTTACCACCTCTTAATGTGGGGTTCTTACTCAACCCAAAATGACTGCAATTGTTATTGTTTGGATCTTCTTTTTATGAGTCTCATCTTTCTTGTCTTCCCTTCTCAGCTTATTCTTCTCCCCAGGCAATACTAGATAGTTCCCAAATACCTATTTGGTTCCTATAATTAAACCAGATGTATTTTCTATTCAGTCTGAAAAGGGACTAGCGATTTGTGAAATGGGACTTTGCATTCAAGAAATGAGAAATTACAGTTGAGGAAACAGCATAAATTTATTCCTAATAAATAATGAATGGACTTTCAAATGCAGTAAATCTCCATTCTTACATGTTCAGACTGACAGACTTCTGAGTATAACAAGTAACTTATGTGTAATTTTGTGTCAAAACCTTCGTATTCTGCAAAAATATTAAAATTCCCTGAAATTTATTCTCTGCTCGAAATTATTCTCTGAAATGCATTTTTGTATGTGAACCACATTTGCTCTTTTTGTTGCTCTAATAAGATTACTCATGTATCACATGGCATCAGTTAATTCTGGGTGTGCTTCTCATTGTGATCATAAGGATTTAAGTGCAAGTATTTGTGCAGCACTTATAAAACTTGCCCCCTGGTATTTCAGCTAAAAAGCTCACTTTACGTCAGGGGTGAAGGAACTTAGACAAGGGACCACAGAAAAAAAAATCTATCAAGGCCAGAGCAAAAGAGTTGCAAAATTTAAACCAATATTTGCTATAAAACATTTGTGGTGGCCACTCAGCCCTGCTTCTGACTCCCTCGAACATCCTCACTGCTGGATTTCACACTGCAGCTCTACCTAAACCTCTCTTTGAAATTCTCTTTGCTACTGAGAGTAGGTTTGTGTTCCCCTTGCAGTTCTGACAAAACTTCTGCCTTTACTAACATTTGCAGAGTGGATGCCATCATTTTTCTTCTCCTAACATTAAGAACCACATTGCAGGCACCAACCAGCATGTGATTGAGCTAATACAGCTTTTAATTTTGACTTCACAAGTGGAAACACACAGGCACGCACTTGGCTTAGGCTCCATGTTCACCCAGCTAAATCTATTGATGGAGTCTGCAGGACCTGGAACAAACTTATTTTTAGATACCATAATCCTCAATACATTAACTTGCTTTTACTCTTGGTCTTCCATATGCTGTCTGCCTTCTTCATCTGCAATGAAAACCACCTACATTACTGACCGCAAATTTTAAAACAACTTTACTCACAGCAGCTGGCAACGATAACTGAAGTGTGGCAACCTGTCTCCTATAGCAATAACACTTGTGGCTCTCAGGTACATCTTTTGCCCTTTGTTCTTCATTAAAAAAAAAAAAATTCATATCCCCTCAGAAAAAAAAAACAAACCCTCCAAAGAAACCCTTTAAAAATAAATTAGCACCAGGCCTCCAAAAAATGTTGTTGGAGGTTCATACATGGTTTAAAGAACAGTTGGAATGCAGTTTGGAGGAAATCTTGATAAATTTCTGCCATTTGGATTATAGCTAACAGCTTCTTTAATACAACTCTAACACAATAAAGCAACATGACTGTAACTGTCTTCCTGCGAATTGTAGAAAAGGACCATAAAACTGAGCGGCACATTTAAAATTACTTGCAAAATATCTGCTCTCTGTAAACAATACACAATAACTGTAATTAATACCAGTCCTTTAAAGTATTCCTAAAGTCTACTGAAATCTAAACCGGCATTGTATGACTGGTAGCAACAACTGCATCCTAAGCAACATTAAGAATGACAGCTGAAAATAAAAGATCTCCATCAGAAGTCAAAACGTTCTAATTCACTGATTTGCTCAATGAGATAACACCTTTGCCCTTATTATTTGCAGAGCTTTTTTGGGAGGATCTCAGGACTTTACTCTTTAGCTAAGCCTCAAAAGTTCAACAGCCTGCGAGTTATATAAACACTATTTTACAATTTGAGTTATTTTCCCAGCAAAAGGATCGCTCCAGGGGAGGACTGTTTGAATGATCTCTGTTACAAAATGAACGCTGCTTTACTCGTACTTCCACAGCTTCAGAGTGACCGAGGCTGAAGCCCACCCAAGCGGTGCCCAGCCTCGCTCGCAGGCAGCTCCAGCGCTTCGGAGGACAGCGGAAAACAGGCTGCAGGTTGTACCGCACCTAAAACCGCCTGGTCCAGCAAGTGTTTTCAGGGAAGAAACTCTGAGCAAGGGCTTGGAAAAATGCCGTATTTAAAAGCAGCAAGTAAATAAACACAAACATAAAAATGGGTTGGGGCAGACAGAAGGCGATCGCGTCTTGGCAGCGATGCCGCAGCCGTAAGACGTGTTGCTGATGCGTGGCGCTCCCGCTCCAGCCGGAGGGATGCTCCCGGGCGGACGGGAGCTCCGCGGGGAGCCCCGAGCCCCCGGCCCCGCCGTGCCCAGCGCCCGGCTCCGCGCCCCGCAGCCGCGGGAGGATTTCCGCCCGCGCGGGGAGAGGAAACCGCGTCCGCTCCCGACGGGGGGAAAGAAAGCCCCGGGAGCCCGATCCGCCGGTGGTTGTCGGGGTTCGGCTCTGCGAGTCCTCGGGGTCGGGACGGGGATGCTGCCGGGAG
>VWZT01012171.1:709196-734538 GCA_013397055.1 Pachycephala philippinensis
GGAGGGACAGGTCGGGAGTGCGGGAGGCACGGGCGGGATGTGGGGACGGAGCGTGGTTAGGGAAGGTCCGCGATAACGCCTTGTCTCTCTCAAACGTGTCTCCCTCAGTCTTTCCTCCAGAGGTTTCTCCTCTGGGCGGACGCCTTGGATCCGCTGCTGCTCCTGAAGTCCTCCGTGAGTAGCGCGCAGCGAGGGTCGAGATGAGCGAGCAACCTCAGGGGCTGTGGCTTTGCCGGGCTGTGAAATGGGGTGCTGGCGGGGCTGCTGGGGAAAGTGAAATACATGAGAAATGTAGCAGGGAATGTAATGTTCCGGTGCCTAAAGGGGCTACAAGAGAGCTGGGGAGGTGCTTTGGACAAGGGCACGGAGCGGTAGGACAAGGGGGAATGGCTTTAAACTGACGGAGGACAGCATTAGATTGGATATTAGGATGAAATTTCTCCCTGTGAGCGTGCGGAGGCCCTGGCACAGGGTGCCCAGAGAAGCTGTGGCTGCCCCTGGATCCCTGGCAGTGCCCAAGGCCACGTTGGACGGGGCTTGGAGCAGCCTGGGACAGTGGAAGGTGTCCCTGCCCGTGGCAGGGGTGGCACTGGATGGGCTTTAGGGTCCCTTCCAACCCGAAGCATTCCACAATTCTACAATAAACAGAAATACACATGTATGCACTTCTACATCTGATTACATAAACCAAGGGACGTTTCTAGACACAACCGTTTCAGCAGCCCTGCTCAGACCAGACTGTGCCAGCAGTTGAATTATCCCAATAATTTAAAAGTTTATCACTGTGAATTAGTTGTCTAGGTGTGTTCTTGCTTTCACTGCTGAGGTGGGAAACAGGTGCATCATTAGCTTCTAGTTTTGTATTTAAAGTGTTTTATAACTTATATATTGCACTCAGAATATTGAAATCTGTGCTATTTTTTGTTTGGTTTTTTTCCTCAAATACAGAATGAAATAACAAGAACCAGGTTATTAATACAAATCAATGAGAAGACCCCAATTGAGCCCACACAGAATAATCAGGTATTTTGGACTGCAGTTAAAATCTTAACATAACTGTTTAGCCATATTTAATTGTTGTTTTATGTTTTAAAATATGTACTAGTTTTAACTTTTTAAAATTAACCTTCTGTTCTGCCATAGTGTGTGCTTTTGTGCTGTTACACAGCCCATGGGATGTGAGTGCTTTATATTCAACAGGGAGTATATGGACAGAAATTTCAGGGAAAAATACAATTAAAGGGATATATAAATAGATACACTTTGTATAAAGTTGTTGGAAAAAGACATACAATAAATTTAGAAAGAAGATTTTTACCCAGTCTCTTCTGAAATTTAATTACTAACCTAATTTTCCAATTGTTGTAGACCAAACAAGCCTTCTTGCTGAGCCTGGTAAGTTTACAAAATATTTAGATGATTTTTTTTTCTTTATTCAAGAGTCGCAAAGATGTTCTAATCTGCTTTTATTTTATTTTTTATTTAAGTCCAGTGTACATCCTGACACAGACAAGATAATTCCTGTTTTGTTTAGACCTCCAGGTAGGTTCCCTTCAGTGAAATTCTGTGTGTGTGACTGAAGCATCAAGGGGGAATAGCTCATGGTAAATAGCTGTTGTGGTACCACAGTGACACTCTTCTCCATATAGAAAAGCAAGCAGACTCCTCTGTTAGTTGCATTGTTATATGTGCTGAAGGTTTATTTATTCCTATGGTGATGCTGAGGAATTTTTCCCAAGGACAATCTGCTCACCTAGATGGAAACACTCTGATCAGTCACTGTTCCTTGTTGCTGCAGAACGAGTTCCCAAATCCCTCCACATTTAACTGTCTACTATAATTTAAGTTTTTCCCTTGATGGCTGTGGCTGCTGGATGAATTTACTTTCTGGTGACAGATAAAGTGTGCTTGGGGTGTTTAGGGAGCCAGGGCAGCCCAGGTTGTTCATCAGGTATCACCATACTGAGGCTGTTCACTCATTATCTCCTGTGACCCCTCACAGCTGTGGCAGCCTTTGTTACTGCCTCACTTTTTGAATAGAGAGCTGAACTTGTGTTCAGTTATTTGGTTTCCCGGAAGCCCTGCTGAGTGAACCTCATGAGGGCTCCTTTTGGCTGTGAACTGTGAGCAGGGATTGTGGCTTCTCGAGTAAGGAGTGAGAGACAGAGCTTAGGGTTGAAGTTTATGGTGATGCTGGGGTTTGTGGGCAGTGTTTTACTTGGAGATGGATCTAGAGGGGGAAGTTAGGGGAATTTTCTGCTCAAGACCTCTACACTCACAGACCTTATTTTTACTGAAATAAAGTTTTCTTTCTTTACAGCTTTCATGCCCATAACTCTTCCCTTGGTGAGTAACCATGACAGATGGCAGTGTGCATCCAGCAAGGCTTACATTTTCCATGGCCAGGGGTTGGAGGGAGGGAATAGAAGTTTTGGGGCTTTATTGTACTTTCAGCACAAGCTGTTTGAAAGATATCTGTTTTATGGGACGTGCTGAGTAACCTGGAAATCGAGCCCTTAAAGAACCTCCCTGGAAATCCAAAGCTGTTAGTTACCCTTCTCCAGCAGCATTCCATGAGATTGTTCATGTGTGAAGGACAGCTTTCTGATGCAAGGTGAACTCACTCAGCATTGAGAGCAAGGCCTGGGTTTGGTCTGTTCATCCTCAAAAATCTGGAACTGCAGTGGGAAGGAATTGGAGCCTTGTGTTCTGTGTTTCAGATCCAGATTATCAATTATTTCTTATGTAGATGGTGCATTTGCAAGTAGGAAATGGTTTTGTCAATAAATTACCAAAGATATAAACTGTTGTTACTGTGCTCAAAAATTGCAGCATTTTGTTTCATAAAATTTGTAGCTGTAATTATGTGCATGTTTACTCATTTAGATGTCTTTGGTTTGGCCTGTGAGTGTATATCCTGAGATATGTCATTCCATACAGACATTACTGCATGAACTTACATGGCACTGCTAGAAACTATAATGAAAGTCTTAATGGCTGTTAAAGTCATTAATAGCGGTAATATAATTAATAGAAATACTTCTTTTTGATATTTACAGCTTAATGCTCTCTCATAGATGTGGTTAGAGTCAGTGCTGGCATTAATAATAAAGATGGTTGATCCACTAATATGAAATTAATTACTGATCCTTCTCTGAGGCTTTGGAGATTCTCAGCCTTCCTCTTATTCGATATTTTGTATTCTTATCTTGGTTGTGTTTTTTGAAAGTGTTCCACACCTTGAGCTTGAAACCCCAAGAAAGGTTGTGGTTTATTAAAGCTGGAGTTCTTCACTGTCTGAATTTAAGAAGAAGCTGGGAATTAACTCCTAAAATCTTGGATCTTAGATCAATTAGATCTAGTATTCATATCCCCAGCAAAATCAATCTGACCCTTTCTCATTAATTTCTTCAATTAGACTGTTGTTACCTTAGTTATTTTATTTGCATCTATTTAAGCTTCACAGGCACAAATGCATTTTTCTTTTGGGTGAGAAAGCATCTTGCTGCAATATTCTTGCACATAATGTTTTGCCTCTATGTGTCTGTTTTATATATGTCTGTGTGCATTCTATTGAATAGAAAAATGAGCACGTCACCTCTGGAACAAGAGAATATGGCAGCCTAGAACCAAGGCTGGTGGCTTTGGGCACTGACTGGAGCCTTTGACACTGCTGCCAGTGGTACCTCAACAGTTCTCCTGGTGCTCCTGCACCAAAAACTTCTACACTCATCAAACCTTATTTTCTTGTGCATTTTTCCTCTTAGGTCCTCGTTTCATCTGTTCAGCGCCAGGCAAAGCATTCTTTTTTTTGGCAGGTAATTGCCTCTTTCTTTCTACTTTTACAGGTCTTCCAGTCTCAATCCTGAATTCATGTTTTCTTACAATCTCTTGTTTCTGCAGTTCGTGTTTCACACGTACACCACAGCGTTCACCCTGGTAAATGGAAATGGCACCCCAAAGGCTGAAGTATGTGTTGATTTTTATTTTTGTAATCATCTGAATTGTGCAATACCATTTTGAACTTGCTTTACAAGTGTTTTACAGTGTACTTATGCAGTGTGTTTTTTCTGTCCTCCTTAGGCATACTCACTTCAACAAAAGCAGCTCTTTCTTGGCTTGGGAGCCATTTCCTATTCAGCCTGTGTTGGTGTAAGTATTTGTTCAATGATTGCCTTCCTGACAAGCTCTCCTGAGAAGGAGTAGGCACTGAGGTAACCACAGTGCCAGATATCCTTCAGGATTGTGCTCTGGTGCTCCACTCTGATGTCTTGCCACAGAAGTGTTCAGAATAAGAATTCTCTCTGATCCTCTGTCAGCCATTATCTTGCTTGGCTTCCTCTTGTGTAATTTTCTTTATTATTTTGCAAGCTTGGAAAACAGGTAGTGAGAGGAACTGTCCAGTGTCTACAAATGCAGAGTGAGCCACTGGGGTGTTGTAGCTGATTTTTGATGTGGTGCTGTGGAAGAGATCTAACTCCAAACAAGTGGTGAAATCTGCAGGCATCAGTACTGAACAGGGTTTGCTCAAATCCCAGGAACAGCATAGCCATGACAATACTGCACTGGATGCAGGGAAATTAGTCTTCCAGGAAGGAGCTGACGCTGTTCTCTCTGCTGAAATAGGAATTTGTGGTTTCTGGAGTTTGCTACATCTGAATGAGCTCAGCTATCATCATGACACTCATCACAAGTGTAGATGCCTCTGTAATGCCTCTCCTCACTCTCCACATGAAGCTTATGATTTTCATAAGCTTCTGGCAGAAAAATGTGACTGTTCCTGCTTCTGTTAGAGGGGATTTCACTTCTGCCCATTGGGTAAAACAGCTGGCCAGGATTGCACAGGGCTTACGGAGGTCTGGGGAGGCAGCCATGCCCATGGGTCACCATAGGAGTGCTTCCCTTTGTCCTCCAGGGGAGACTCTGAGGGCCAGCTGGTGTCCTGGCCATTTATTCCTAAATGAAATGTCCTGCAAGTGTATTATGGGACTGTAGAATTGGGCTGAAACTGCAGAGAATCAGGAATAATACAGAAGTAAACTAGATGTCCTGTTTGGGGGAGAGGTTAGTGTGTGACACAATGCAGTTGGATGAATGTCCAAGGACTATTTGTCAGGGGTAATTATTTTCTTTTTTCTGTCTTTGTGTTCATACTGCTGCTGTCCTCTATGTAATAATGTTGAATGCTTTTTTATCATAATATTTTCTATTCTTATCTAAAAGAGAGATTACAAGCACCTTCATTAACTAGAGAGGACATACATTTTGTTGGAATACTAAACCAAGGCATTTGTTTATTTTCGTAGATGGTAACTATGTACTAAGTCACAGATTTATTTTCCTAACCTGTTACACTGAAATGCTGCACACTTTTTCAATGAATGGTACTTGTTTCCTCTCCATGCTTTAGGCTCTCCCTCTTGCCTTCGTGAATCGTTACTCGTTGAAGAGCTCATTAATGCAACTTGTTGTCAGAAAACTGCTACCTGCTCCTCTGTTTGGTGAGTAGAAACAGACTGTGCATCGTGCAGCTGGTCTGAGGCCATTTCCCTGTCTGACTGTAGAGCTTTCTTGCTCTTGCACAGGTGTGGTCTCACTGTTTCTTCTCTGGCTGCCTTTGCTGGCCCCCTCCTTTCTGTGGGAGACAGCTCTCACTGTGCAGTGTCCCCAACCTCACTAGATTCTTGCTGGTTTTAGTTTCAGAGCTGCAGAGCACTCTTGTGACCTTTGTACACATACCTGAAAGCACCAGGACAGACCAGGAGGGCAGCAGCAGTGGCACTGACATGACCTGGTGTGGCACATCTGTGACACCAGAGTGCGACATCGCTCTGGGAGTGCAGAAAGTGAGACTTGTTCCAGCAGGATATTATTAATCTTGCAAGGAAAGTGGGACTCAGTTCATTGCTGGAACAGCTCTACTGCCATGGTGAAGTTGCACCTCGACAAGTTTAACTATTTAATCTCATTAATTGTGTTTCTATTGCCATTATAGAAATTTTTGGCCTTTCTCAGGGGAAAATTGATAAAATTAAAACGCATCATCTCCTCTGTTTCAAGTTATGTGAGATGCCTACTCAGATCTTTCTGAGGACTTACATTAGAGGTTTCTGACTTGTTTCCTTTGAAGCAGGTGTTAAATGTGCTTCCATTTTCTTAAATGTAGAGAAAAGCCTGAGGGTAATTGATTAATGTTAGTCCAGCATTTGCAACGTGTCCTCTGGTACACTGATGTCTTTATTGAACAGCCCTACCAAAAACTAATAAAAAGAGAAATCTATTCTTTCAAGCAAGGTCAGTTTGACAGTCCATGTCCTTCCTTTCAATGCAGGGATGCAGCCTTTACTGAAACCCTGTTCCCTTCAGGGTCTTGTCTTCTGTGCTGGATTTTGTGCTGAGCAGGACAAAACCTAACCACAACACAACCTCTACTTTCTCTTAAGAACAGAGTACTCATGGTTTGAGCTGGATGGAAATTATTTTAAAGATCTGAATCCATAATGACAAAGCACCTTTTAGGACTGAAGCCTTCCACTCTCAATCAAGCTTCTGAAACAAAGATTCACATCCCAAGCAGATTTTTATGGGGCAGTCTCTTTTTAAGCTGTCAGGTTATTCAGTTGTGAACTGTTGAACTGGAAATGTAAAATGCACATCGTTATGAATGTTACTATTGAGACAGTCCTTTTGGGTCTACTAAAGCAAAATCCACTTTAACCCTGCAGGTCTGACGAGTGCATTTACTGTGGCAATGGTGAGAAGCCCGGAATTTGATAATGGGATACAAGTGATGGACAGGAATGGCAAGGTTGTAGGAGTGTCTAAGAAGGCTGGTGAGAAGGTAGGTGAGGGGGCGGAGAACTCTTTGACTTGCCTTTCATTCCCTGCCAAGAGCAGAATGTGATGCTGAAAGTAGATAGGGTTGGATATATGGAATAAGGAATCCCACATCAGGTGTTGAATCTTTGGGAATGCTTGGATTAGGTCTCTGGAACCAGGTTCCACAACCTTTGTGTCACCAAAAGTTGGCTGGCTGCCTCCCCAGACCAATGTACTGAGTACCAGAGACACTGGCACAGGCATTTCTGCTTTCCCATGTCACCTCCAGAAGGAGATAAAACTCTTGGATCTTCTGATGGGACACCTCAGAGAAAAGCCCTATATTGTGGAAACAACTGGATGAGTGTAAGGATTTGGGGACAGCTGGAGAGAGAACTTCAGATTTAACACAGGCTAGTTAGGATGCCCAGAAGGTATAACCAATTGTATGAAGTTCAGCACAACTTCAAAAAAGCAAGTCTCAGCAAAATTATTATCATGGCAGGAAAACTCATGAGTAGTTTCACCTCCCTTTTAAGGAATTTCTCAGTCATAAACAGAGTATTTGCCTCTTAGTTTCCATTTAAGAAAGAATTCCTCCAGTAGATGTTTTATCCCTCATTAACCTGTTGCTTTAAAGTCCAGAGTGGTAGACAAAAAAGCACTCAGGGAAGCAGGCAGTGTTTGAAGCTGCCCAGAGCACTGCTTTGACAACACTTGTTTTGCTCTCTCCCTGAAGGCTGTTATGGAAACGGCATTGTCCAGAGCAGTTTTGTTTGGGACAACGTTCTTCCTGCCAGAAGTGCTCATGTACTGTGTGCAGAGGTGAGAGGCACTGCAAAGGGCTGGGGGTGCCTGGTCAGTGCTACTCTGGTTTTTAGTCTAGCTAAAACATTTGCCAGTTTTTTTCTTGGGTTTGCAGTGTTGCTTGCCTTGGTAGAAGGGATGATATGGGAGGTTGCTGTTCAGCTGCTGTGATTCTTCTAGATAATTAAGTGAATCTGGTTATGTCTGAACCCATGCTTGGAAGGTTTGCAGGAGTGAGGTTTTCCTCTCTGCTCCCATGCTGGAACCACGTTTGTGCTCTCCTGACAAGCTGTTTTCCAGCACCTACCTACCTCTAGTTCCCTAACTTGAGATTTGAGTTCCAATGCCTGTATCAAGGTTGTTGACAGCACTTAGCTTTGGTGTGTATTTCTGAAGAGGTAATGTGGCACTTGAATTTGCAACTAAAGCTGGATCCCAACTTCCAAATAGTTTTCCATTGTAAAACGTGTTCTTGCTTTGCAACATTTTAAATCCCTGTATCCTAAGAAGAATACATTGTATGCTTTATGAGAGGATTCTTAGCCTGCCCTGAGCTTTTGGTCATGATCTTTGTCATGTACATAGTACAGGTAGGATGATCTCTGTCAGTTAATTTGGTATTGCCCAAATTGATTCCCTATCAGCTTAAGGGACTTCTGCTATCAGAAGACAAATGCAGATGTAAAATAAAATTTTAAATACATATGTCAAGTAATAATTTTTTGCACAAGGCAAAATAGGACTGCCCACAGGAACTAAATGTATAAGGAAAGAGGGTAGTGCAAGAAAAATCTTAATCAAAGAACTGAGACACTTTAAAGCTCTATTGTACTTTCTCTCCTTTTGTCACTTTGATCTTGCTGCTTGCGTTCTTAGTCTTGACAGTCTGGGCTTGGAAAATGCTGCAGGCAAGCACAAAACAAAGGGAAAGTAGAGGAAGATAAGAGTAAGAACAGGAAATGAAGTAAGGAAACATCCTTAGGAACCGTAAGCCTAGGTTATTCCTAATTTCAGTGTAATTTACTACCAGTAAAATAGTAGCTAATGCTCTTTGTGTCACTGTCTGGTTATTTTTCAATATACTGACATACTTTTTCCAATGTCTTGGACAGAGCAAGATTTGTTAAAAATCCTCGTGCTTTGGGTCCAGTGAGAATGTTTGTGGTTATGTCAGTCCTAGCAGGGATGCTGCCAGTCTCATTTAGTATGTTCCCGCAGTGTGGGGAGGTAAGTCCTTTCACAGGAATTGATTTAGGATTATTGTGACATTAAATTGGCCTTTCAGAACTATGGCCAGCAGTCTGAAGGCCACATATAAAAAAATCAACAGGATTAATGTGGTGCATCTAAATTGGGGCAGCAGAGAGGCTGCTTGTGAAGGCCCACATACCAGGCAGAGGCTCACAGGACTTTTGAGGTCTGAGTTGCATTGTGTGTTGTTTATATTTACACTTTTCAGTGTAGATTTATCAGACGTTCACAACAGTCTGAAGCAAGCAAGGTCAGGAGAACTATTTTTAAGTGCTCTTTCAGCACTGTGGTCAGTCCTGCAGGAGAAAGAAAAGATGTAGATGAGAATTTTTTGTTTTGTGCAAAGTCAGCATGGGCTCACTGGAGAGATAAACCTGCTCATGTGGGACATCTCTTCACCCTGCCTTGCTGAACTGGGAAGTGTAATCTGTTCCCTGGGAAAGAATGGCTTCCTGGCAGGTTTTAAATGGAGGATGTAGCCCCTGAGCCTTGGGCTTTGGAGAAGACCAGATGAGAGAGGAGCCTTTCTGCATTTGTTTCCTCTCCCGTATCAGCACTCTGTGAATATTCTTAGCAAATCACAGACTGGGCTCTTGCAGTTTTCAGTGGTTTCTTTTACGTGCCTAAACTTTCTGGCATTTTAATTTTGGTTTTTTTTACTTTCTTGATCTCTTATGACAACAAACCAAACGGAACATAAATGAGGGGACTTTTGAGGAATTATGTACTGAGAGTAGAGCTGGCTGGTTCCCTTTCCTTCTCAATGGCTCACCCCACAGCAGACGTTCTCCTGGGTGTCACCCAAATATACTTACAGCTGGATTTGGTGATCTTAACAGTCTTTCCACACCTAAATTATTCTGTAGTGAATGGAGATAATGTCACTATTCTTAAATAATAAATATTGCTTCCCATGTGTGTGGACATGTTGCAAATGTTGGAGCAGCAAAAAAACAAAGCCCCAAAACAACAACAAAAAATCCCTCAAATCCCCGAATAAACAAAGAGCTTTAAGTCCCAAATACTGAATGCAGTACTTGAATTTGTGCAAAGTGCAATGCAGTAGCAAGGACTTAACATTCACTTACCAGGCCGTGGTGGTGCTGATTCCCTTTTTTCCTATGTTGCAGATAAAGCGAGCAGACCTTGAGCCGGAAATTCTGTCATCTACAGAAGAAACAGAGTTCTTCTACAACAGGGGAATTTAGAACCTGGCTTTTATATATAAATGTGTGCTCTGATCCAAGTGAATTCTGAATGCACCACTGGCATTTGTGACTGAACTGTGATTCTGTGGTGACAAACGTGCCAGATCCGGTGTATGATGGTGTGGCCTGTCAAGAGGCAGAACTTGGCAACGTGGCTTTGCCAGCCCCAGCCTGGAGGCAGATAAACACACCTCACCTGATGCTGAAAAGTACTAGAAAAGCAGTGTAACACAGCCTTTGTCACAACCTGTGTTCTGTGCTTCCTCAGGTGATTGATATCTTAAACGACTGTTGAGTACATAAGTTTGTTCTGTGGCTGCAACTTCTGATGCGCTGCTTTCCAGGAACCCAGCTGGTGAAGGCTTTGACATCAGTGCTCCTGTGGGTAAAATCCAGCTGGTTCTTCTCAGAACACTTTGTGTATTTCAGTGATCTAACAACGCTCCTTTTGAGGATGAGACGTGAGTGAGGCAGCCCCTGAAGTGGTATTAGACAAAGCAACCCTGATGGCAATAGAATATTGGTTTAATTTAGTTGTTTAAAACGTGTTCAGGAAACCAGTGTCAAACTTGACTACCAGTTGATTCATGGCTTTCTAAAAATCCTTGAAGGAGTTCTGAGGCCTGATGCCCCTTGAGCTTTAGAACCTGGTTTTTTACACTGAAGTTGTGAGGAGATCCCACGTGGTGGACAACAAGGAATTCCCACTTTTGCAGGTTGTTAGTGTTTTTCCAAAGTAAGAAAGCTCTTTTGATATGTGGCATCATCTTGGTACGTTGATCAGCGAGGTGATACATTTTGCTGATCCTATGAAATTATTCAGGGACCCTCAGCTGTCTGGGAAGAGCTGCAGAAAGAGCTGACAGGAGACCCTGTGGTTGTGACAACATCTTCAATGATTTTTGAGCCACCTCTCCTACAACCCCTGCCTATAGTTATGTGAAGTGCTGCTAAGGATGGAAATGCACTAGATAATGTAAAATTATTTATGTGACAGTGATTATCACAAGTGCAGCCTCCAAAGCCTGCCATAATTTAACTTCCTTGGGGCACAATACACAGGTCACTGCTCTCCTATTGCTGGAGGATTAGATTTCTTTTCACAGTGGGAGGAAACCAATGGTTTCCCAATCCAATCCATCCTGCAGGAAGAGAGCAGCCTGTAAGGAAAAGTAAGGAAAAATAGCACACCTGGGCTCTTGCAGGAAGAGATTCCTGCCGTGCTTTTGGCACTGAACAAAAGCAGGAAGTTGGGGGTTGAGTTTAATTTCTTGTTTGAGTTCTGCCTTTTTTGAGCCTTCCTCTAACAACTTACTGGAGGGAAAGGTCAGACAAGGGAAGAGGAGAGGAGCAGCAGCACATCCTAAGGACCTGGAACTGGAGGGGAACATGCTCTAAGGCTGTTCCAGGACGACCATATGGATACTGTCTGTAAGTTGGCAGAGTTTGCACCACTCCTCTGGAGGATTGTAGTGAATTTTTAAAGGTAAAGGACCGCTTACACCTGCTGAACTCTGCAGGCTCACTCAGCCTCTGTGGGTGATGTTCTTCAGTACATGGTAAAATCTCATCAGGGTCAACAAGATAATTGTATCAGACCAAAGGGTCTTCTGAGCCAAATGCCATCTGCTTGTGGCAGGAGGTTAGAACTAGATGGGTCAGGTCACTTGCAACCCAAAGCATTCCATGATTCTGCCACAGGGTCAGGTGGAACAGGTTTAAGCCTCAGCCTGCCTCTCTGTCTCCTTCCAAACCTTTAATGGCAGAGGCACAGATAACATCCTACAGTTAAATTATCCAAACCCATGTTTCTCTATTAATCCTATTTCAGTCACATACCAAAGGCAAATGCAGAAGGGGTCTGATTCCACTCTCAGTAAACATGAACTGGCACTACAGTGAAGACCTGTACCTCTCCCCACTCCTTTTTTAAACATAATTTAAGAACGGCTAAAGTAAATGCTAGTTACATGAACCACAGTGGGAACACGGAAAAAAACCCAAAACCTAAGAGTAGAGCAAAGCCAACAAATAGAAGAGAATATATTGGTGAACTTTGGATCGTCATGGTAACTAGACAAGCTATAAATTCACTGGCACCACACTTGGATGTTTTAAGCAAATTGATGTCATTACAACTCCATGAGTAAGGCTTCTGGAATAGGTCTGGTAACAGTGTCTGTTATTACAGCTGCCCCTTGTCAAACTCCACCAGCTCCTTACTGAATACTTGAGTTGAAATTTGCCATATTAAACTCAGCTCCCTCAGGATTATTAAATACCCCTTTCCCTCAGTCTCATAAATGTTTCTGTTGCCCTAACCAGAGTTTTCCAGAAGAGGAGGGCAGGCGCCTGCCATTTAAATTGTCAGCCTGGCTGATTCAGCTGCTTCCCAAATCAGGGTAGGGAAGATACGTTGCCAAAAAGGCCCTGGCATCCTCAGCCTTGAACCAGTCCCTGAGATGAGAACTGCCAGGACCAGACACCTGGTATTCCAGAGGTACAAGTCAGGGAACAAGACTGGGACAAGCAGCAAAGCATCATGGTTGAGGGAGGTGGGAAGAGTCAGCAACTACAGGAAATCTTCCCCTTTGTAAGGTGGAATAGATTAACAACATACCAGCCCAAGGCAGGTCTGTCTCCTGCCTGAGCTGGCCCTTGTGTTAAGTGACAGTGCATTAGTGGTGGAACCAGTTTAAGTTGTGGTGAATGACAACAGATGGAAGCTTTCAGCTTCAAGGAAAACAGAAGTCTTAGTACAGCACAAGATGCTGTGCCTCACCCACTCAGCCTGTCATCTTGAAATGTAGGAAAATCCAATGAGGCTTTCAGGCCCCTTTAATGTAGCTTAAAAAAAAATCAGCCACTCCCATGTTAAGAAATACTGAGATCAAAGCCTTTCCCAGCTGGAGCTGTGTCCCTGCTTTACCCCCAGGCCTGTAACACAGCCATGCTGCTTTTCCCTTTTCCCCACATGCCGGGGGTGGAGGAAGGAAGGATGAAGGCAGGGAGGGAGTCCTGCACTGCAGCTCCTTGCCTGTCAGACAGCAAACACCACGTGCTGCACAGTATCACTCGGGAAGGAGCTGTTGCCCAGCCTTTGGAGTCTCGTCCCGAGTCCCACATCCCTCAGCAGCTCCAAGGAATGACTTCACCTGACCAGAGATGCTCTGACTCAGACTCCAGCCAGACAGCTGCCTAGGGAAGGGTTTAAGGCACTATGAGGCAGGTGGGAACTCCCTACACTGAGCTTTACAGCTTGTTTTTTATCTAGAAATGGAGCTGCTTCAATTAACAAACCCTCAGTACCCATTTCAGGAGCAGTCAGAGGCTAAAAGCAGAAGCAGCCAGGACGTTTAAGATGGACTCTGTCGGATGTCCCGTGTCAAGTTTTTCTGGGTTACAAAGCATTACGCTGCTCTCCGTTGAACATTATCCCCCTCACACATTTGCCTGCAGGGGAAACAGGGCAGGGCAGCTCGTACCAGGAACTAACACCCCAGGGATGAAAGCAGTAAAGCAAGTAACCCAATTTACTCAGCAAAATCTCAACTGCAGGGACTGAGTGTTTATCCTGCTCCCCTTTGCACGCCTCTGCCCTGCTCACTATCTACCTTCCAATTTCTGCAAACACAGTGAAGATGTTATGGGCAGGAACCATTAACCATCTTGTATTTCTCCAAGAACAGAAAGGCAGTAAGACGAAAAGGTATGAATAAAAATTCCATTTTAAATGGTCTTTGCTTCTAGGAGGAAGAAAGGATGTCATCTGACTGCAAAAGAGCAACTGCACCCACAGTCTGCTCGTGTGCATCCTGGGGAAAGGGAAGCGACAAATAAGTAGAAATCTTTTCCTGTCCTGACCTTGCAGATTTTTCTATTTTATTTTAAACCTTTTTGAGAAGAAACAGTGTCAAAAGTCATTAAGAAAATGCAGGAACATTAAGACAATCCTTTGAACGCACTGAAGCTGAGGGAGGCCAATAAATCTTGTACAGTGCTGATGATAAAATCAGCAATTTTAAATGACAGAAGTGTTTGAACATTTCCAACCTAAAGACCAAACCACCGCTCAATCCCAGTATTGCAAAACTAAGAGCTAAGGCCTGTGACTCCATGGTCACAACTATTGAAGAATAAATTTACATAAATTAAAGGGTAGACTGTTCAGGAATTTTTTAATAGGCATAAGCATGCTATGAGTCCAGTTCCTTAAGTGCAAAATTGTATTTCATTTGGGTTGCACAAACGTCAGAAGATCTAATACAACACAGAGATTTTCAACTGAAACATTTCCAAAACAGAAATCAAAACAGGCATTCAAGGTTTAGTTTGCAATTGAGCTTCTCTGCTTTGTGTGGTTGTCTCTAGATATGCCTTAAGGCAGTTTGTTAAGAAGAAACGATGGGAATTTCTTTTGATGCATGTTAAGACAGCTCGCTGAAGCAGATTCAGGTTTCCCTTGGTGAAAGAATTCCATTTCAGTGGACTTTAAAGTAGGTCCTGAATAGAATTTTCAGCATAGTTTTGCAGTTCTTCTATTCCGACTGTTTTATAGGTCCCAAAACAGAAGCAGCAATATTAAAGAACCATTAACAAAAAACATTAATGGGCAAAAGGGGAAAAGAAGCTGTAGAGCACTTACAGGTAAACAAAGGCAGTTGCAGTATTTTCCTCAGAAGTTAAAAAAAAAATTACATGCTACTGTGTTCAGAATTTAAACTTCAGACTAAGTGTTTAAAGTAGAATTTTACACCCCTGAAAATAGGGGATTGTTCTGAAGCACTTTCATTTCCTAACTGTAATAACCACCCATTTTACACACAGATGCCACATTCCTTAATCACATTCTAAAATAGATTTCCTTAAGGTATCATACATAGCAAAAGGACAACTCTTTTTCCAACCAATATTGCTTGCACGTAGTTATCAATGAGCTCTACCAGTTTCAGAATAGCAAACATCCAATTATTTAACAATATAAATATTGGTTACTAAAGTTTTAATCATAAGTATAAAATCTCTATGTAAAACCACATGCTACAGCCTATCTGTACAAAGGCCAGGAAAAAGGTTATTTTTTTCTTATAACAAAGTGCTACTGCAGAATTGACTGATTTGTTGTGGACATTTCTGAACAAATACAGATTGTTTGGCTCAGAGCATTTCCCTACAAGGACTCTAAATTCTTTTCAGAAGATTGTAAAGCAGTTAGTTTCAGGCTGTTCATTAAAAAAAAAAAGAAAAAAAATCTCTCGAGTTATGGCTGTGCAACCAAACAAGTAGGCAAATCTTAATTTTCTCTAAACTCTTTCCCAGTTTTAACTATGACTTCAAAAGCTTCCATCTAGATTTAGTTTACACAGAGCACCATCAGACAGTACCTGTGTTACAGCCCCAGTCCTTCAAGAAGCTGATGCTCTACCTGGCCATTTGAGCATTCCTGCTCCGTAAGGCTTCGACTCATCTGACTTTCTGTCACGTGGATCAGGAATGAACGGCCAGGTCTCTTCTCGGCTGAGAACCCCAACAACTTCTTAAATGACTCCAGCTGTATGGCAGCACTTGTCCATGACCCCCCTAGGAAGCCCCACTTCAAGCACAGTAATCGTGCATCTTATCCCTCCATCAAAGGCATGGCACGGAGTGAAAGGGGGAAAACCTCTAAGGCAAGAGTCCAAAAGAGGTGCTCAACTCACACCTGAGCTTCAAAATATCCCTTCCTTTTCATACTACGGCTACCACATCAGATTTTCCCAGACATCCTTTATTCACACCTAGACACTTTCAAGTAGAAAGAGAGAACTTGTCCATTTATTTGGGATTTCCAGGTATCAGGCAGTCCAGAGCAAGAGCAGCATCTGACAGGCTGACAACCCTGGAATCCCAGAAGGAGCACTCAGACCAGCTGCATGTTCAGGGTATCCCTGTGCAGAGACCAGCACATCCCAGCTGTGCTGGTTTCAAGTCAGAGCTGTCCAGCCTCTGGAATGTGCAGGACAGACAGCCACTACACTGGTGTCTGCCACAGCCTGGACACACTGGCCTGTGCTACTTGTATATCCACTCACTTTGTGGTGTGAAATACAGGAGCCATAAATACACAGTTAGAGTTGGGGAGAGATAATGACACCAGGAATGTTCCCAAATATGTCTCCATATGTTCCCAGTCAAGCTCCAATATTCTGCATTATATCATGGTAACTATGACATTCACTCATACCTTTAGTTTTTCATATAAAATACCAGGTATACCTATCTGGATGGCAGAGACAGCTTTTCTGAATTGGTCCATAACACCGCAGTGCATCAAAATCAGATTTTGAGCATTTGTTCAGCAGCTGCTAAATGAAAAAGGAAGTTTTCTGTGGCTGGTGGAAATCGCTTTTGTTTCAGGGCCTCGGCGTTAAGGGTTGGCTTTTCATTGCCATCAGAAACTTCCGTAAGGGAGGCTAAAGTAGCCAAGATTTCTTTTGTCTTCAGAGAAATGTCCTTAAGGAGCAGAAAAACAAGCAACCATGAATATAGTATTAGGTATTATAATGTTTTCGCATACATTTATTAAAAAAAAAATCAATACAGAACAAAACAGGAAATAATGATTAAAAAATAGCTCATTTAAAACAAAGACCAAATCGGTTTTAAGGCAAACTTGCAACAGTTCTTCAGCCTGCTCTTGTGCCATGCTGGATAAAGGGAGCACTGCCACTCCTCTCCTGGCCTTACTGAGCTCTTTGACTCAGTCACTCAGTTGCGAAATGTCCAATATTAGATAAGGGAGGAAGTGAAAAAACACCATCATCATAAAAATCAGGTTTTATAGCTAAGAAGCCATATTTAGCAGGACCTTTTCAAGGTATTGCCAATACTATTGACAAAGCATTAAGCAAAATCCATGCCTTGTGGAATAAAACTGGGAAACCAGTCTTATAATCAATAGAATTTCCAAACTTTCTTCAGCAACGTAGTTACCCAAGAGATAATATTAACTAAGTAAGTTATCCTTAAAAACCTGCATGATGAATAAAAATGCTCAGTTGTAAAAAGGCAGAAAGTAGAAGAGACTGACTGATTCTCAGTGACACTCTTCCTCCTACTCCCTCCTTCTGCCAAGATTTAGCAATAGAAGTTAATTAGATTTAAAAATAAAGTATTAACCTTAATGACTTGGCTGTCTGATTTATCTGGATCTTCTGCAGATTGAACAATTAGTTGTCCAATTTCTTTGTGAAGTTTTCCCATTGTCATTGCCTCTGTGTAAGAAAAAAAACCAAACACCACATATAAAATCACCTTTTTTGCGATACCTGGAAATGCATATGAATAACACACCAAACTGAGGAATCTTTTCATGAGTGCCATGTGAAATCTGTTGGTAAAGGCAATAACTTTGTATCAACAGCCAGTACCTCTGAAGTGGCCCTAAGCAGATGATAAGGAGCAGCAAGATGATGAGCGACACAGAAGCTTTTCTTTCAAGTAGTCCCCAGTCTTCAAGTATTTAGTGCCATGTTTTTCTAAAGACTCATGTGGTATCTCTCCGTTCAGCTGAAAGTCTCTTCCCTGTCTAACATGGATGTTACGAAATCTCAGCTGTGCATTTGTTGGAAGACAAAGCACATCTTTCCAAATTCCAACTTTAACCAGTCTTCCAGGGGGCAATAAAATTAAGACAGAAAAATTACATACTGACTTTTCAAAACCTGGATGGAAGAAGGATCAAGATTGTTTGACCTACAGCAAGGCTGAGCAATTACTGTCAACTCTGGAATAAACTGCCTCTAAATCCAAAATATAAACAGCAACCAACCTTTTACTAGAGGGGAAACAGTAATCTCACTGTCTGCCAAATTCACATACACATCATAGAGGTCTGATCTACTGCTCACTTCTGAGTCTGTAAATCCAGCGATGTAACCTAGAGCACAGAATTCAGCAAGATTAGGATCTTCATAAACAAAACAAAAAATAACAGTCCTACAGTCTGTTCTAAGAGTATTTGACACAATACTCATTGGACCCAGGAGGTTGCTCTCTTATCATTCAAAAAGTGTTCAGCAGATGCTTCATTTCCAAGGAGATTAAAAATCAACTTCTAAAATTGCCTTGAGCACGGATTAACTGCTAACACTACATCAACATCACCAAGTTATCAAGCTGAAATTTAAAACTCTTCCTACCTTCCTACTAAAATTACTCATTTGCAACTTTCTCATTACAAAAAACTCCACTCTGGAGCTTCTTGTCACGAAGTCAGTATTAGACTGCAACAGAGGAATAAACCCAGCAGATTTTCTTATTTATAGCATGTCAGATGAGCAAACTTGGAGCAGTTTTTCTCCATGGAAGATGCTTAGTGAGCTGCAGGAATGCTGAAGATGAGTAGTCTCCTTGCTCATATTCCATATAAAGAAGCCTCTTAATGGCCCCATGATGTGCCATAGTAACCTCTGCATAAAGCAAGGGCTTCTTCCTGGATTATGCATTAAGCACTATGCACACACAGCAGTGTGTCACACAGACCAAACTCCTACAGGTAAAGTCTACCTGTGTTTAGGAGCCTCAGACTTCACTGACATCAAAATAAAAGTCTGGGACTTCAGAGTTAGGAATTAAAAAAAAAAAGATTCTGTTACTAGTGATGGGTACAAGTTGGGAAAAAATGTAGCTTATCTAAATGAGTTGGTTCTGTACAAGAGGAACACTTTCAATCCCTCCCATCAAAGCATCAAAAAAGTCTCAAGGCTGCTTTGCATCTGTGATCACGGATAGACTGATGTGGATCCACCCAAAGCCACGAGATTAACTAATTATCTTCCCACAAAGTTGTTTAGTTGATGTGCCCTTTCCAAAGGAAATTAACTTTGATCAACAGCATTAATAGCAAAATAACCTTTTTTTCCCCTCCAAAGTGCACTGGTGCAAGACCTTGCAGCAACATAAACTGAAATTAAATTTTCTTTTAAATTTTGATTAATAAATTATCACTACCTGTGCAGGCTTTTAAGGCTTCCAGTTCCTCCTCATTTAGATGCACATATGAATGAAGAATTGACCAGTCTTGTCGGTGCCACACTAAAGCAGGCAAAGTCCTGGGGAGATTAGAGTGCAACTTGAGACATGGTAGATTTTTACTTACACTAACTAAAGCTTCACAGTAAAAACTGAATGCCATGGAAAAGAACAATTATGACTAGGTCTCATTTGGGGTGTATACATGAACTATAGAGATTTCTACTATCAGTGCAGGCAGAGTTTATCACTCATTTCTCTGAGTTGAGCAACATACAGCTAGAGCATTAAGAGGGATTTAGCAGAATTTCAATAAATAGGTTTAAGATAGATTTCTTTTTTTCCCTAAAATATGGGCTTTTCTCTCAACGAAGATTCAAAAGAAGGAACTGATAAAGTACCTGGTAAATTCCTGGATAGCTTCTATTCTAGGATGGTACACTACAATTCTCTTCTTTAACATCAGTGCTGTATATAAAATAACTGTTTCCATTCCAAACTGAGACACTATATCTAGAAAAGAGGAGAAATTATTTCACAGAAGATATCCATGCTGATATTATCATGTTTTTGAAGAAGCTTAATAATAACAGCACAGGTAACAGTGTTAGAAGTGTTTACTTGAAGCATACATGAAAACATGATTGTATTTTATACTGTAAGAAGGAAATCAGAATAGAGACTCTGGCAGTGATTAACCTTTGATGGAGCCAGCAAGGTAAGCCTTCCGAGCATCGAAGTCCTTGCTGAGGAAGGATCCATTTTCTTCACTTTGGCAGATGCCCTTTGTAAGGACTGCAATGTAACTCTCCATCATTTTAACTGGACTTCCATGCTTCAAGTAGATTCTGTGTGAAAAGGAGAGAGTCTGGTATTTTAACTGCAATCAGTGCACCAATGTATATATGAAAAATAAAAAATTGAAAATCAGTATCACAAACAGCAATATTGCTGGCAAGAATTTTTATTTTGGACGCCTGATTGAGGTTTTAAATACTACACTAGAAGTCTTCCAACATGCACACAAACACACCTGTCTTTTAGAATATAAAATAACCCTGTGTTTTTATTTCAGCTTTCTATTTTATGACTGAACCAACACAGACTAAGATAGAAACACACCCCAAAGGTGTAGGCAGGTGTCCAGACAAAGGATTCTTTGCAGACTTGGAAGGTGTCTGCTTTATGAAACAGCAACTACCACAGTAACTCCTGTTATTACATGCAGACTATGACTAGGTCGTTTTTAATTATTCATCCCAGTATCATTTGCCATTCTTCCGTACTCTTTGCTAAATGATGAAAGAAAAATATAATTATGTCCTTGATACTCCTTAAAAACCCAAAATGACACAGAAGAACCACACACCAAGAGAACCCATGTACTGTCAGCTGTCTTCCAGGAAGCAGAAAGACACTGTAGCCTATTTTACAGGTTAAGATATTTCAGGACTAGCACCAAAGCTGTCAACTCCACATTTCCCATGTTAGCTATAGCACAAAGCTGCATCACGTTTGAAACTCAATTATTATTGTGCTTAGGAGAATCCATTCCAGATTTGAAAGGAAGTATTAGTTCATAAGTCAGCAGTAACTTGATCCACAGTGACTCTAAGTATTTCATGTATCATCAAAAAAGAACAAATCTCAGTTTTTCAGCACCCTGCAGAACTGGTAAGCCTGAAGGCATTCCCAAGTTTACATTACATATAGTAAGTCCCAGGAGCACAATAACCTCACAGTTGCACCCAATTAGCTACAAAATCTCAGGGAATACTCTTGGTCTCAAGAACTGGGACTGAACTAATTCGGAAACTGAAGGAAAAGCAAAATAAGAAGCAGAGAGAGAGCACGAGAATGGGGACATGAAGAGAAGTGAGTCAACAGGACAAGGAAATGAAAAGGTTTTTTGGCTGGAAGAGGGCTCTCACTTCCCTAGAGGAAAAAAAACCTCCCTGGGTGCTGTGCTTAGCTCAGAGGAGCTGCAAGCAGCATCTACAAAGATGTGGAGGGATGCAAGTGATTCACCATACACACGGTGACCTTTAAGTCCAGCACTAACATCTTCATCTTCATCAACATTTACACTTTTAAAAAATATATTCTCAGAGAAAATGAGTGTGAGGGTGGTGGTGGTGGTGTGTGTCTGGAGAAGACACATATTAAAACCCAATGGACATCTGACATTCTCCCAACACTTACTGCATGAACTCATGACAAGCTCAAATCAAGGATTTTTATCATCTGATTCCATTTGTATGACTGAGTTTCCAGCAGGTTGTTTGAACAAACGCAGCCCAATGAATTTAACCTTTTGCTTTGGCAAGATCTAAGCATGCACACGGCAGTACCTCAGGCCAGCTTTCATACAGACCTACAGAGGATCCTGGTGAAGGCTGCGTATTTCTCTGGGTTGAAGTCTTTGGCTGTCAGGACAATGGAGAAGTGGGTCACCTGCACATGACACAGGCACAGAAACACAGAGCTCAGTTAATGACCCCACACGATCAGTCTTGGTCACTTTATTGTCAAGGCTTCAAGTTCCTGCAGCAATGGCCTGGACAGCGGATTTCTGATGTGACTCAGCTCTAGTACAGACTATCTTTGCTTAATGTACACCACAAGATTTGCTTTCCTCTAATCTCATGAGGCTGTTAAAAACCAGAAAGGTATTTGTCTTCCCCATAGCAGGGAGGAAACTTCCAGAATTTGTTGCCAAAGAAGCTGTGGAGGCAGACAGCATCAGCATATTTAGAAGGAGACTGGAAAAAAATACACAGATAGCAGGCGCACAAAACAGAACTACTCTAACTTCCTCAATCAAATGATTGTGGGCTGGGACAGTACAAGACTGAAGGTCTGCAGACAATGACCAGGCTCACGTGTCCTCCTGAAATAGCATCTCCCACTGCAACTGTTGGAGACAGCAGTGTGACACTTAATTTTTTTAAGATTTCATAGGAGATGTGAGCTTGGAGTGAGGACAGGCAAGCAACATCCTGCTGTGGGCATACAAAATTACCACATTATCTTTCTACATAACAACACAGCACGAAACATGAAAACTGAACAGACTTAATGGTTTTCACAGCAGGGAAAAGACAGAAGATACAACTATATTTGCTGTCTTCCAGTAATCAACGCAATGGAAGAAAAATTACCTATATAACTCGATCCTTTGGGGAAAAAAGGCATCAAGTTCTATACGAACAAGATTCTGGGCACTATGAAACAAACTTTGTAGAGAGAAAAAAAAAATGCTGAGTTTGAAATGCAAATTAACTAGAAATCGCAGCATGAAATAGCATTTGTATGCTAACACAAAGAATCTAAACTGGGTAATGAGTATCTCAATTATTCTGCAATTCCATGTCTTGGTGACAAATGAAACTTAGATTGGTTGGACACCTGGATAGAGCTGCATCTGTAAGCACACAAAACCTTGAATCCCCTCTCTTCCTCACGTTTCCCTCCATAGGAAAACACTGCTTAACCCACAGAGGAAGCTCTGCAAAAGCCCTCCCTGCATTCTGCTGAAAAACCCCACCAAGTCCTACCTTTTTCAAGGCTGGAGAATCTTGAACTTCTACGGTTGTGATGTAGAACCAAGACCTTTTATACTGGCCAAATACAAACGTGTGAAGCAATTTGTTTTCATCTGTAAGGCAGCACTTTCTCAGCAACAGAGTCCTCAGTTCAGCTGTTACGGACGGATAACACCAAACCCACAAAGCATCTCCGTTGGTGTCTTTTTCTATGGTGGAAAGATGTTCACTGTGAGAGTGCCAAACAGCAGCAAGGAAGTAAATTGATGGGTTAATCAGGTTTGTTTCCTGGAATCAGATTAAAATTCCACTTTACCCTGACCCTAGACATCTAAGGTTTAAGCCTTAAGGCAGGAATTCTGACACGGGTTTTAATTTTTAAATATTAATAAATCTCCATTCTTGACCTGCTTCACGAGGTCAAAGAAGCACCAAGTTTGAATGCACATTCAATACGAGCACATATTGAGGAACAAGCACCGGACCAGCTTATTTATGATTGTCCCTATTTATGATTTCGCAACACAAACGTCGGAAGCCGCGAATTTCAGCCACTTCGGCCGAGTTGTGCACGGCTTAGCTCTGCAACAGGCAGAGCCGGCACCGCCCGGGCCCGCGGCCTCAGCGCAGCGGGCCCCGGTACCGCCCCGGGCCCCGGCATCGCCCCCGCCCCGGCCCGGCTGCCCCGGCCCTCACCGATCAGCCCCACGGCCCGCAGCAGCTGCGCCTCCGGCTCTGCCATCTTCGCTCCGCCGCCTTCCAGCCCGCCCGGCCCCGCTCCACCCTCACGGCCCCGCTCCGCCCGCCGGGGNATTTACTGAGCTTCCTGCGGCTTCCTCCTCTGGGACCCGCCCGCCTCTTCTCCGGCGGGAACGGGGGAAAAAGGGGCCTGGGAAAAATATCAGCCTTATTTGTTGTCTGCGTCACAGAATCCAAGGCTGGTTCAGGTTGGGAGGGACCATGGAGCTCAGCCGGTTCCACCGCCCTGCTCAAGCAGGTCCCCAGAGCACGGCACTCAGGAGTGTGTCCAGACGGCTTTTGGACATCTCCAGTGAAGAAAACTCCACACTCTGCGTGGGCGCTCTGTCCCAATGCGTGGTCATTGCGCAATACAAGTTCCTGCATGTATTCGGGTGGAATTCCCCGTGTTCCAGCTCCTCCCCATTGCCTCTTGTCGTAATGCTGGGCACCACCGAGCAGAGCCTGGTCCGTCCTCTGCCACCTCCCTTCAGGTACTGACAGACATGGATGAGATCCCTGCTCAGTTGTCTCTTCTCCAGACTTAACAGGCCCAGCTCCCTCAGCCATACCCCAAAAGCGAGGAGCTCCAGTGCTGTCATCATTTCCGCACCCTCTGCTACCTCACTCTGTAAGCCACGGGGGCACAGTTCATGTGAAATGTTACACAAAAGGAGGTGGCCCTGCTCTGGAGTCACGGCCACGAGCTGTACCCCTGAGCAACCCAAAACACAGACATCCCCGCACTTCTACACAGCACGGATGAAGGCTGGCTTGTGCCCAAGTGGGGACTGAGTGGTGTGAGGAACACTGATGGAAGCTGAACAACTATTCCTGAGTAACTCCAGGCATCAGCAAGTTTATTGAGAATGTAAAGACCTTATTTGCAAGTTTGGATGAACAGTGGTATCTGAACATTGCACTCTATGATCTTAAGGGTCTTTTCCAACCTAAATGATTCTAGGAATACCATGACACTGATTAGAAGAAACTTCCAAAATAACTGGGATAACTAGAGGAGCATCAGAAGCTGCAAAAAAACCCGTGCAGTTCTGGGAGAGGCCAGGCCTGTCCCTACCTGGCCAGGGAACACACTAAAGGGCAGCCTGCCATGTGATTTTCATGAAGTCATGAAACACACACATTTAATATGTTCAACTGCCATGTAAATAGAGACATGATGAGACAGACTATAAAAGCTGCTCCTGACACAAAATCATCTTGATCCCAGCTGGGAGGGCTTTCAGGAACTTCAGAGAGATCCAAAAACACGGAGTGGGCTGCCCAATAGCAAATCCTGCTGTAACCCAGCAATAAATACCAGGCAGCACACCTGCAGTCCCCATCAGAGCACAGCTGCCCCCACGAGAAGGCTGCAAGGACTTGGGACAGGCACTGGCTCCAGCCACCTGGGGACAGCTGCCACCCAGACCCCAGGTAGGCCACTATAAATACCTTAGTGATGACTCTGCTTAATGCAGACCATACTAAAATACAGGTCTGTCATGGTTTAGGAATGGAATTCCCCAATTTAGTGTTCCCACTGAAACACCCCAGACCACGCACCACTCGCTCACATTCCCCCCACCTCCTCCTGAGATAGGATGGAGAATTTGTGGTACAAAAAGGTAAAGATCACGGGTTGGGCTAAGAACAATTTACTAGAAGCAGCAATGGAATAAGCAAACGAGCAGTAAGAACAGTGCTAATAACAGAGTGTGCGAGACAGGCGAAGGACTCACACGGGGCCTGGCACCACCAGACCGCCCCCTCGGCAAACTCCTCCTGGGCCCCCCGCTATCGTTTACAGCTCGCTCAGACAAAGGGCTTTGCGGAGCTCGCCCCGCGATCGCTTCCCGATCCCGACGCGCCTCACGGTCCCGATCTCCCCACGACCCTATCTCACGATCCCTTCAGGGTCCGGGTCCGGGTCCGGGTCCGGGTCCGGGTCCGGGTCCGGGT
>VWZT01012171.1:735177-769888 GCA_013397055.1 Pachycephala philippinensis
CCCCTGTGGGCTTCGGATGTTGTGTCCCGTCCTTCACGTGACTCTGGTGAGAATGCAAATGGTAAAACTCCTTCACTGCTGCACAGGCTGATAACACTGGTTTGCCCCTGGAAGACCAACCAAGGGAGACAATTCAGCGCTGTAGCCGTCACTTGCTGACTGCCACATAAAAGCTGGACTGGTTATATTTATCAGTTGGCTCGTTTCGGGCCAAACATATGGCTTTGACGCTTCTGTTTTTTTTAGTATCCTATTTTAAACCCTTAGCAAGACCATTTAGACCCTTCATTGTCACAGGGCTGATTGCGTGATGACACTTCAAGACATCGACAACTTAGAGATGATGTATGGGTCTTCAAATGACAGCAGAAGAGGCTGTATGGTCTGGGGACTGTGCATTATTCCAGTGCTTAGTATATTAACAAGAAAATGTGAAAGTACTGCATGTCCTCAAGATTTTTAATGAAAAATTCATTGTAAAAATCTTTCCCACAAAGATAAAAAGATGAAAGATGAAATCAGCTTCAGTCAGCATTCAAGGATGAAGATGTTGCATCAGTCCTTTAACTGCAAAAGATGCACATACCGTAATCTATAAACTTTATTTATACTTGCGAACTCTTGGGTAGAGTAAGTGGTACTTGGTGCGCAAGTCATATTTCTGGAGTATTGACCTTAAACTGCTCATTATTATTGATGCTTTCCTGGTATTTAATTTCACATTTTTTATATTGCTGCAAGTCGACTAAATTGTGTGGAAGTGAAGGAGTCGAGTTGAACTGAAGGGTGGGAACTGAAGGGGATGTTCTCCAGACAGATCTTGAATTTCAGTGGACTGAATGGAAAACATGACAAGCAGTGTCAAGTCTTACAGACTGCAGGGGCTCAGTCTTAGCACAGCCAAACATAAGAATGGAAAGTCGTACCTAAGGCAGATTGTGTGTTGCTGGAAGCAGTTTATGTTAAATTGACGTTTCAAATGGGACCATTCAGTGCAGTTTCCAGAGTTTCAGTGTGTGTGTTTTATGTATAAGGCTCAAGTGAGCATTAGAAGCACTTTGTGTTCTCAGTGACTTCAACATCCAGAGGTGATGTTTGGAAATACGAAGAGCTTGAAGGATTTTAAGTATGTGCAGATATGTAAGAAAAGTGTTTTTTTCTTTATAATTGATAAATGTAGGTCAAGGGCAACCCTCAGCTATTGTTAATACTTGGCACTGCTTTGTACTCAGGGATGTAATGCAACTTTAGGAGTGTTTTATTGTTGCAGATACTGAGCTTGCTCAGTATTACAGATACTATAAAGCACCTGACATCTTTGTCACCTCTGGTAATGACGTGTTTTGTCAGATTGAAAACTGAGCTTAATTCAGGATTTTGGGCTAGCAGTAGGTGAATTGTTGATGTGTATCAGCTGGTTCTTGGCCACTCAGCTTCAGTTGCTACTCTAGATACCTGTTAGCATTTTAAGTAGTGTAAAACAAAAAAGACCAGTAGAAGGTAACTAACAGCTATTTATGGGCTCAGCTTTACAGTTTGTGTGTTACAGATCTGAGTTTCCATAACTTACAGTTCCTACTGCAAAACATGGTGTTGTGTGCTGTATTTGATTCTTCAGGTTCATTTTGTGCTTTTACTGAAGTGTCTCCTAAATTAGCCTTAATTATTTGACTTACTCGTAAGAACCTGCTTGGCCAGAGTTAATTAAAAGTTTCAAAACAATATGAATTAATTTTCTGCTTTGTCCAGTTGGTTATCGACCACTGAGAGCTGTGGTTGGAGTGCCTTGGCATTGTTGCAGGATTAAACTTGCCTTTCAAGTTTATTTTCATAAATGAAATGTAAAGCTGAGCAGTAATTGTCTCAAAAGCAGCTCTGAGATAGGAGTGTAAATTATGGGATGGAGAGTAGCTTTATTAAAATTCCCTTGGTGAGTAAAAAAGTACTGCTGGATACTGTCACACCATAACCTTGATTATCTTCAGTTGTATCACGGTGCTTTCTCTAGAAAGGAACTTGTTCATCTTCTGCCAGCTCATTATTTACATGAACTGAGTCCTGAACATGAGCTGTTGTGGTCCTTAAATTAAAACCGCTCTGCTGCTTTCAGTCTACATCTTTTGCCATGTTTAATTTCAATTTTGAGATTCCAAAACTTGGAAACTCTGTCTGATGTCTGAGCCCCTGGAGCAGGCCCCTACTTTAGTAGTTTCTGCCGTTATTTCTTTAGGAATGGAGTGCTTTCCAAAGTACTTTATGAGAAGTACTGACTCCACCCCTCAGCCTTTAAGAATAGGCACATTTCCCACTCGCTGTACTTGTCCTCCCTTATCTTTTAAATCTGTTTGCTTCCCATTCTGTGTGTTCATTTCTCCTGCTGTTCTGCAGTGCAGAGTACATTCAGAATAGGGTCTGTGTGTATGTGGGTCGCTGCTTCGGTGTTTGCTCATGGGTGGTTTGCTGTGTTTTGTGCGAAGCAGAATGTGTGGGATATCAGAGGTGGGAGTTGCTGTGATGCTGAGAGCTGCTGTTAATAACAGCAGCTGCTTAGGGATGAATAAGTGGGGCACTGGTTTCAGCAGCAAGGCTGATTTTAAAAGTGCCCGACCCTTCAACTGAACTGCAGCAGCTTCTGATGTTAACTTCTTTAAACTGAAGTGCTAAACCACTCATGAGTTAAAAAAAAACAACAAATGAACAACTTGGCTGAGTGAAGTTTTCTTCCTTCCTCTCCTGCCTTCCTCCCTCACCTGAGAGCAGGACTTTCAGTCAGATTTGTGGTATGTTTTGCACCTCGTTAAATGCCCTTGGTAGGTGCTGTACCCACAAACCTCCTAGTGTGTATTCCTTGTCCTTGATGAAACCAGCTTTAAAACTGGGTGAGTCCATTTTATTCACGTGTGTGAAGTGCTCAGTCATGCCTGGATGGACAGAGAGACATCTCTGCTATCCTGAAATTCCCATGTAAATTTACTGGTTAAAATTTGTTCACCAGTTACATCATTGAACCGCTGGCACTGAGTTGCCAACTTTTGATATGGCCAACTAAGTCAAACCATCAAAGCACTTTGGGTAGAGTTGATTAAATTCTGAATGTTTCCTGTATTAAGCATAGAACATGCATGTTCTGGTGTGCAAGTATTTTACTAACTGGGATTTTACTTTCAGAATTTCTTGAGGTTGGCAAAAAGCAGCCTGCCCTTGATGTTCTCTATGATGTTATGAAAAGTAAGAAACACCGAACATGGCAGAAAATCCACGAGCCGATTATGCTGAAGTACCTGGAACTCTGCGTGGATCTCCGCAAGAGTCACCTGGCAAAAGAAGGATTGTACCAGTACAAGAATATTTGCCAGCAGGTATGGCTTTGGATTTTTTCTTGTTATTTATTTAAAGCAAGCATGGTATCTGTCAGCTGATGTAATCTAAAAGGAACTGATTTGTCCTGAATTAGGATTAATTTGCCTTTTAGATGTTCTTGTGTTTGTAGCAGTTACATTTTAAAGATTTGTTGCCTGTTGTGGGTGGAAACATCTTCCTATTTTTTTGCCTTTGGTGTAGGTTAACATCAAATCCTTGGAGGATGTTGTTCGAGCCTATTTAAAATTAGCTGAAGAAAAAACAGAAGCAGCTAAGGAAGAATCCCAGCAGATGGTACTGGACATAGAAGACCTGGATAACATTCAGACTCCAGAAAGGTGTGCAGCCTGTCTTTAAAATGTAACAATTTACAGAAAGTATCCTTATTTTCATTCACAAAGCTGAGATATAAATGTGGTGGACTTGAAATGGAATACTAGTGGTGTTCTAGAGGTTTTAAAGGTACGGAAAAAAGCAGGAATTTTACATTGGACGAAATCCTAAGTCTGAGTAAAGGAAAGTAAAGAAAGCAAGCAGTAAAGAATAGAAAATGTAGGTGCAGTGGGAGTGGTTCTGGGAGTTGGGTCACCACTTTCCAGTATTTGCTCAGATCTGCATCTGTAGTGGTATTAGAGAGTTTATTATGGTAAATGCTCATTACTGGTTGATGTAGAAATGCTGTTAATTGTATTAGACCGATGTAATTCCTGTGTGTGATAATGTCCATTTCTTCTGACCACATTGTGCATATACAAACAAAAGGAAACGTTACTTTATACTTGCTTGGTTAACTGATGAGATAATAGAAGAAAGGGTATGAAAAGTACATTCAGGAGAGTTAGAATTAATAGGTTGGGGAATGAGAACGTAGAAAGATGATAGGAATGATAGAAAATTGGAAGAAATTACTGAAGTAGAGAATATTTGTGTTGTGTAGGAATAGAGTTGTAGTAATCAAATAATACTTAGAAAGACCTGGAGTAGAAGTCTGTGTATTTACATGTTAACAGCAAAACTCTCTAGTAGAAGTTGGTTGCAAAAAAGAAAAGGTGACAGACATGTTTTCAGTAGTGGGCAGTGCCATTCATGTTATTTCCAGTGCCTGAAATTATTACAGAGGAATCCATTAATAGTTAAACAGTGAAGATTGACTGACTTTTTTTTTCCTTGTTCTCCTTTCTATAACAGAGGACTAGAGAATGGATCTTTCCAATCACGCTTCTCATCTAAACAAGAACAGTTTCTTTAGTGTTTTTTAGGTCCTGTTTTCTAGACTTCTCATACTTTTTTACTGGATTCACTTCTTGATCTGTTGGAGAAGGCACTGGTGACGTGTCGTGTTTAATAGTGTGTGTAGTACTGGTACCCAAGGAAGCAAATTAGAACTGGAAATGGTGTAGTAGAACAAAGTTACAGGAGTTGAGACTTTCTGTTAGAAACAGTTCAAAAATTATTTTAAAAATGAAGGCTTAGGGAAGATGGTTTTTTGTGAGTGTTGAGTGGATTGTTCAGCAGAAAGGGATCATGTGGGACATAGCACTGAATTGGTCTCAATATCTTGGGAATGCTTTCCCCAGTCTTATATTTCTGTGATGAGGGAATGAAGTTCTAAATGCAAGATTATCATATCTTACTTCTGACATATTTAAGCATCTTTTTCATGTCAGAATTTGTAAAGGATTTGAAATGTTAGTGTGAGTAGTCTGGTTTCTGATGTGTGCGGATCATAACAGCGCTTGTGTCACATGTCAACTCAAAGTGAAGTCTGGCAGCAGTGCTGGTGACTAAAAGGGAAGTGTCAGCAAGTACTAAAGTGTCTGCATTGACAGTGATACATGACTCTAACAGAGGTACAGGACACAGCTCTCTGCTAGGAAAGGGGAGGTGAAAATCCTGGAGTTAGTTTCCTTTGGCTTACTTGTGAAGGATACAAGTTTCTGACGTCTTACCTCTGGAGCTTGGACATGTCAGTCATATATGCAGTGGCCAAAGTCTGAAACTTAAAAGTTTGAAATAATTATCTACATCCTTTAAAGGAAAAGGGAACAGTCTGAGGGACCAGTTTGAAAATAAGCGATAGACCATTCAGCAGCAATTAGCTGTTCAGATTTGTCCAGTCTCATCTTAGAATCTGGGAAAAAAAATTGATGAGAATTGTAGGGAATAAGCACTTCTCTTTTTTCTTTTTCCTTACCCCTCTGCCCTGACTAAAGTGTTCTTTTGAGTGCTGTAAGTGGAGAAGACACTCAGGATCGTACTGACCGCCTGCTTTTGACGCCCTGGGTTAAATTTCTGTGGGAATCCTATAGACAGTGTTTGGATCTTCTCCGAAATAACTCTCGAGTAGAACGCCTGTACCATGACATTGCACAGCAAGGTAGGTCCAAAAGATGGAAACTTGAACTACAAAGATGTGGTGTCCCCCCGCCTTAAGGGGAAGGGGACATCCAAGATTTGTAGATGCTTGTGGTCAAAAGGACAAGAATCAGAGAAGGTCATCAAAAGCTTACAGAGTTCTATTAGTAAATGGCACACTTTGTATGGAAATTGGTGTGTTAGTCCCTGACCTCCCAGTACAAGCACATGGCAGTGGGGATAAAGGGATAGGGTGGAAGAAGAGAGGGTTGAATTAAAGAAAGGGATAGAGAGAAGGAAAGGAAGGGAAAAAGAGAGGGATTGACAGTCCTTGTTTCAAGTTGATCCAGGTGATGGGGTGTTCAGTACTGGAGTGCACATGCACCTGGGCTTCGTGGGGGACCTTTTTATAGATAAGTTTCTCACTTTCTATGCAAATCGGTTCTCATGCTCAGTCTGTTCTTCTGGACCATTCTGGAAATGGGTTGGAGGGCTTCAAGGGTTTTGGGTGGCCTTGATCCCCTTCTACAGTCCATCCCCTCTTCTCGACCTCTTTCCTGCACTTGTGCTGTGCCATATTGTGCTTATCTCCAGAAGCCAGAACAAGGACTGGTTTTTGAGAGGAACCATGGTATTAATGACAGAGTTTTTGTCTGTTTCATTTCCAGTCATTTGAAAGCTTCATTTGACTTTACCATGTTTAGATGAGTTGAGATTTTTTTCCCCACATTTTACAAAGCCAAAACCTGAATTCATGCCATTCACAGGATTTTGATTGCTCTTAGTTCAAACTAAAAGCTGGAATCACTGCATGAATTAGAGCATTTTTAAAGAGACTTAAAGTATTCCCTTTGCTCTTTAAGCTTAATTATGTAGAAACATCTTAATCTTTTGAGGTCAAGATGAAAATGCTCTGCATTGTCACTTATTCATTATGTGTGACAGATTGTATCATGTTTGAGTTGTCTTTTGACTGCAAATGAAGATTCTCTAAGTGTACTGGTTTACATATTTGAATCCCATTTAGAACTACCGTGAAGTCACCATTAGTGAACATTTTGAATTTACATTGTTCATTTCTGCAGCTTTCAAGTTCTGCCTGCAGTACACGCGGAAAGCGGAGTTCCGCAAGCTGTGCGATAACCTGCGAATGCACCTGGGGCAGATCCAGCGGCACCACAACCAAAGCACAGCCATCAACCTCAACAACCCCGACAGCCAGTCCATGCACCTGGAGACCAGGCTGGTGCAGCTGGACAGTGCTATCAGCATGGAGCTGTGGCAGGTATGCAGCAGGGCTCCCCAGCACACTTGGTCTGCAGCCTTTCCAGAACCTGCTCCACGCAGTTCTTATTTCATGGTACATGCAGCAAGGTGAAGAAAGAGCTAAAGAATAAAGTTTTAATATATAGAATATTGAATGCTTAGTGTGGTGTTTCTGCACAGCATTTCAAACCAAGCTTTCCTAGTAGAACTTTTGGGGTTTTTTTGTTTGTTTTGTTTTGCTTTTTCTCCCCTTGGTTTGTAGCTTGAAAATCTGAATGAAACAAGTTTTCAAAAATACCAAATTCTATGCAGATAGTTCATGGAATATGTCCAAATAATTTATTAGGAAAGAAGTATTTCATTTCATGTAGCTGACAAAACTGAAGATCACAGCTTTCAGTAGTATTAAATACTTTATAGTCTTACAACCTTTAATGAGCTTTTATTTCTCCTTTTTTGGGGTGTTGCAAAAACCTTCCTAACAGTAGTGTATTTGGTTGTTTTGGTGTTTTTTAGGAAGCTTTCAAAGCAGTGGAAGATATTCATGGACTGTTTGCACTGTCTAAGAAGCCACCCAAACCACAGCTGATGGCAAATTACTATCACAAAGTTTCAACTGTCTTCTGGAAGTCAGGAAATGCTCTTTTTCACGCATCCACCCTTCACCGCCTTTATCACTTATCGAGAGAAATGCGAAAGAATCTCACACAAGAGGAGATGCAGAGGTGGGAAAAGATACTTACTGTGATCTTAGAATCTATTTTTAACCCCCTAGGTTCAAAAATAAACTAAATTGTACCCCAAAAGAAGCAGATGACATGTATGGCTTTGAGCAGCTCTGCCTAAATTGGCCAGTACTAATTGCCTCAAAAGAAATCTAGAGCAAGGAGGATGTTTTACAAAGCTACAGTGTAAGTATTAGCACATTAGCATCACCTTAGTTAAGCCTCCTTCTCTTTTACTGACTGAGAAGATAAGCAAGTCAATAAATATCTGGGGTTTTGTTTCCTCTTTCTCTTCTGAGTGGTGGTATTTTCTTCACAAGAAACTACGTCACTTCACATAACTTCACAATTTCCTCTCATGGTGCAGTTGGTGTCTCCTCTGTTATTTCTGGTGTTTTTACACAGTTTTGCATCATGGGTGCTCCTTGTTCCTCTCTTGAATTGGCACATATATGAACAGGAATTAGTAAGTGTTCTCTAGCAGTTCACCTCTTGTCTTTCTGCTTTGTCACCAGGATGTCCACTCGAGTCCTTTTGGCCACCCTGTCCATTCCCATAACTCCAGAGAGAACTGATATTGCTCGTCTCCTGGATATGGATGGAATCATCGTGGAGAAGCAGCGGCGCCTGGCCACGCTGCTGGGGCTGCAGGCCCCCCCTACCCGGGCCAGCCTCATCAATGACATGGTAGGTGCTGGGTTCGGGTGAGCAGCTTCAGAACACTGAGTCCTGTTCTCCTAGAGCACTGTGCTCAGCTGTGGGACAGCAATTTTAAAGCTCAAACAGATGTGTAGTTAATTGGGACTTAATTGCAGATTCACAAGGACTGTTTGGAAATGGCAGTGACAACGAATGCTCATGTGCACTAAAGAGTCAGCTTCAATATTGTCTTTTATATCACCCAAGCAACAAATACTGATTTGAAACACTGAGGTGTCTGAACATGTTGTGATCTAGAACTTTGGGGTAATTAACTGAACCGAGTGCTTATTTTTCTGTTTTAAATGTGTTTTGGATAAGCACAGGTCAGATGTCAAATGTTGGGCCATATGGATCTAAGTGATTATGAAAACTTCCATGTGTTTAATTTGAAGCGATGTTAAATTTATCTATCCTCAGACCTCCCCTGATGCTTGTAAACAAATTAGACATTAGGTAATGGGTAGTTTCAGAGAATGTTTGAATGTGTTGCAGTCATTTGCACTCATATCTAAAACTTAGGTTCAAAGCTCTTTTTACAATTTGAATTAATTCTTCTTACAGCACCTCTCCAGTTTGCCTCAAACCCACAATTTGAGGCTTCAGAAATGTAATCATGAACAGAGATGCGTGGTTTTAGATTGGATGTGGGCCTACATTTGTGTAGTAGGCCTTGTGTCTTAAAAATGTCTGAGGATGGTACTCTGGTCTGTTTAACTTGTTTATGTTTTTTGTCTACTTTTCGATTTTAAAATACATTTAAGTGGTGTAGTGTAGAGTTACTGTCACTGCAGTTAAGAATATAATGAAAAATACGTAGTCTGCTGTCTTAAAAAGCACATCTGTTGCCTGTTTAACTTGTTGAGTATAAAATTCTTAAAGCATAACTATTGGTTAATACTGTATTTATGTTGAGATCTTTGGATTTTTTTTGTTGACTGTAGGTCAGGTTCAACGTAGTGCAATATGTTGTGCCAGAAGTGAAAGAACTTTACAATTGGCTTGAAGTAGACTTTCACCCGCTCAAGTTGAGTGCCCGTGTCAGCAAGGTAAGTTTTTTGTAGCTGTGTGTGTGTGTAGTAATTGGTCTTGACTAATAGTCTGTTATTTCAATATTGATTTGTGGTAAATATCAACTAGCTTTTTCTGTTGCCAGATTTTTCAGTAGTAGCATTGATTTGGTGAAGTTCCATTACCGTGACATGTACATGACATCTGCTAGAGTAAACCAGGTTATTGAAATAGAATGAAAATTCACTCAGCTCTTTTGGGTGCTATTCAGAGGGCTCCATAAAGGTGCAGAGTTTTGGGAATGTATCAGAAGGTTTTGTTGGTGGAGATAATACTGAGTTAATTTTGTGTAAAGGTGCAAAATGAGAAGACCATGCACACGTGGGCATATGCTGGCAAGTGGGTTGTGTGCTGAGTGGAAAGATAAACCAATGACAGGTTTTACTATTAAGAGGTAGAGTGTTGGGAGGTAGAATAATGTGAGAGCTGTTGATTAGGTTAGTGTAAATTCTGCAGTTGATGAAGCACATCATGTTCTTTTTCTTTGATAGTGGGAACAAAGATATTTGAGGTGCTAAAAAGAACTTGAAGGTAAATTAGCAGTGTGGTAAATGTTGCCAGTACTGTCAGTCGCCTTCATACAAAAACTGTCATCTCTCCTTTGTAACTGTAAGTGTTCTGATCAAAGGATGCACTTCTGTAAAACAGGGCAGTATCTGGATGGAAGTGCTCTTGTTTCAAGAGCTATAAACCAGAAATGTTACTTTAATGGTGAAGTTTGTACAGGTCAATGCAGATAGAGTAACTTTTCAGACTTTTGATAGGTTCTGAACTGGGTGAAGGACCAAGCTGAAAAGGAACCTGAACTGCAGCTGTACATTCCTCACCTGCAAAACAACACCATCCTTCGCCTTCTGCAGCAGGTATGAGTAAAGGAATGTATGTTCCTAAGTATACATAAGTTAGAATATGCTTTGGAGGAAGATTAAGTTGGAAACTTCAATGCTGAAATAATTTTTCTTTCCATCAAATAGAAGACTGTTTGATTTTGAAATACATTTTTCTAATATATAACTCCTATCTTCTTCAGTCTGTGCATCATTTAAGTACAGCTGTAGTAGCTATACTTGATAGTGGGGTACAGTAGTGTAGTCTCTTCTCTAGATTTTCTTCATTACTTACCAAGTTTCTTAAAACTTCTCTTTGGAGTAAGGTCTTGGGTATTTTGCTTTGGGTTTTGATTTCTTTTTTTTTTTTTTAAATCTCAGTTTTTCAGAATATGCACATTTCATTGACCTGCTTTCATTACCAGTGATGAGCAGTGTTATTTCTGGTGTGCTAAAGAAACAGTTGAAGGCTAATTAGCAGCATAGCTGGATGTAGTTACTGCTGCCAGTCTCCTTCATACAAAGCAGCCATTCAGGATTGGGGTTTAATCTGAATATAGTACAGAAATAAAATCCTGCAGCAGTATATGCAATTGCATTAATATGTATGCCTTCATTTGTTGAAAATTTAGCAAGTTAACTTTAAGGCCTGTACAACTTCTATTGCTGATTTCTTTTTATTGAGGAAAAATACCTAATGTTTCTGTTCACATTCAGGTGGCCCAGATTTATCAAAGCATTGAGTTTGCTCGTCTGTGTACCCTGGTTCCTTTTGTGGATGCTTTCCAGCTGGAGCGCTGTATCGTGGATGCAGCCAGGCATTGTGACTTACAAGTGAGTGCTGTAGAAAGACTTGTGTGAAATGATGTCTGGGTTCACATGCACTGCATGGGATGAAAAGGCTGACAATGTGGAGGAAGAGGCAAGAGTTATTTGTCTTTCAGTGGTCATTTCATCGAATCATTGAAAGTTCAGCCTCTTCCCCTGTTTTTTTTGTTGTTGTTTGGGTTTGTATTTTTTCTAAACCATAGAAATAAAACAAACCTTCATTCACAGTGCTATTTTTCTCCTACTAATTTGGCATTTCTCATAGAATGGTGTAGCAAAATTTTTTTCAAGTAATTTCTGCTTAGATCTTCTGTTGACTCATGGTGGTCATAGGCAAAGCAACAGAGAAATTGTTCAATAAACAATACAATCCTTCCTTTTTCTCTATTTTTGCAAAGGTTCGCCTTGATCACACGACCCGGACACTGAGTTTTGGTTCAGATTTGAATTACTGTACTAGAGAGGATGCTCCACTGGGCCCTCAGCTGCAGAGCATGCCTTCTGAGCAGATCAGAAACCAACTGACTGCCATGTCCTCAGCTCTGGCTAAGGCTCTTGCGGTCATTAAACCTCCTCACTTAATGGTAAGTCGTTAAAAGTCTTATGAGAATGTTGACAAAGCTTGTATTTTAATGAATGTGTTTTCTCAGATTAGATGTACATTTTACTTTTTTTTTTTTTCAGTTCAGTGGTAGTCAGTTTTTTGTGCTTGTAAAGAAGTCATTCTTAAAAGTACTCAGCTAGTTAGTGTTTGGTCATAACTAAAATAATGGCAAAATGTACACAAGAGGCTTGAGTTTAAAGTTTCCAGTCTTGAAAATGTCAGGTTTAGGATACAGCAAATAACTTTCCCATGCATGAACCTACAGAACTAGGATTTGTTTAAAATTTTGCATGCGTTTTTGAAAACCCAAGAGCCTGCTTCATTTATTCTTCCTGGAGAAACTGCTGTTGTGAAGAACCTGGAATGTAGCTTTATAGAACAAAACATCCCACAGCTCAAGAACTGACCTCTTTGTCACTTCCTTTCCTCCTCCCTGGGGCTCTTGGCTTCAAGGTCAGACTCACATTTCAGGTTTTCCAGAGCTCTGTAGCAGCAAGGTATAACTCAGTCTCAGATTTCCAACATGCTTTGGTTGTGGCAAGTTAAACCTTCACTTCTCTTACTAGAACAGTGGTAATTTTTTTATTTGTTTTAGGTTTACGAAAGATTTCATAGCTAACACATCAGATATTTGTTCCATAGGGAAAAAATGCTGATAGCAACATGTCCATGTTAGATTCTCTACAGGTTGAAATACTAAGTAATATTCTTAAAATCTAAATGTAGAAAGTAGAATTGTGTCATAACACCCAATGCTCACTTCCTTATGTTAGCTTGAATGTGTATTAGTAGTTTTAGAGTGTTTAAGATAAAATATTTCTATATAGGTTTTCCCTTAAAGAGATTTGATTAGTGGTTGGTATTAGATTGTCATTTTGAAAGAAAAAAATATGCTTTAACTGTAAGTTCATGGATAGAAATGGCAATTAGTCTTGCACTTGACACGTTAGTACAGTTAGTAGCTGAATAAGACATAAATCCTTCTCATTTAACTCATTAGTGGTTATTACACTGTAAAATTGGAGAACAGTATCAAGGCTAATATCAATCTGTGTGGTTAGAAAAACTACAGAACTAGTTGATACCCTTTTTCCCTTCACTTTTCAGGTCAAAACTTTCCACTTTTGTCAGGTGCTTAAAAGCTTTTAATTTGTCACATTCGTTATAATTCACAAAATCATTAAATTCATCTAAAGCATTTTATTTTCTCATTTCTGGCACCTCCATTTATCTTCAAATGTGTGCAGATCTGCAACAAAGTGTGGATGTTTTAGTGTTTTTGCTGAATGCTTTAGAAGTGACATGTTACTAAAAATACCCCTGAGGGTGCTCACATTTCAGGAGCAGCGTGGCTGGGGGAGCGTGGGGAGCTGATTGGGCTGCAGGGTTTGGCTGGACTCATGGAAATGGGCATTTCCCTGAGCTGGCACAGGGACACCTCCTCAAATGTACAGCATGAATGTCCACAAAGGGCTGTGGGGGTGCTCTGGGCAATGCTGGGGGGTGGGAAGGCTGCTTAAAGAGCAGTCTGTGTTCTAGTGTCTGGAAGCCTAGTGTTTTTTATAAAGTAATGAAGATGGTTTTAAATACAATGTTTAAATCGTTGACTTATTTTTTTATCACCTCATAGATGGTGCTTTGTGTCAATTAGGGTACTTTCCCCCTTTATTAGTGTATTTGGAAAATAACAAAGCTTTAGAAGAACAAAACAGCTTGGGTGAAATACAGTACATGTGGTGATATGCTTGCAAACAAATACAAACAACCCACACACCCATTGCAGTTAAAGATTTCAATATCAATAACATCTGGGTGTGCAGTATTTTTGGACAGAAAAATGTCAAACTGTCGTACCTAAGCCATGTTGCAGAGTACTGTCTTTTACAGACAACTTTCTCCATGTGCACGGGATTCTGGGCAGTTGGTACTGCCTCAGATGGCACTTGGATGAGTGATTAGATTTGCCATCACAGTTGTAATTCCACTCAGTTGGCAAGTTTGGAGAATAAAATTTACTTTGCATTTTCCTTGAAAAGCATTTGCTTTGCTTTCTGCCTTTTTAAAGAGGGATTGTTTACATCATTATCTTATTCTTAATTTAAATCCAGCAAGAGAAGGAAGAACAGCATCAGCTGGCAGTCACTGCCTTCCTGAAAAATTCCAGGAAGGAGCATCAGCGTATCCTCGCGCGCCGTCAGACCATAGAGGAGAGAAAGGAGCGCCTGGAAAGTTTGAACATCCAGCGTGAGAAGGAGGAGCTGGAACAACGGGAGGCAGAACTGCAGAAAGTCCGGAAAGCTGAGGAGGAGAGGCTGCGCCAGGAGGCAAAGGAGAGGGAGAAGGAGCGGATCCTGCAGGAGCATGAGCAGATCAAAAAGAAAACTGTTCGGGAGCGCCTGGAGCAGATTAAGAAGACTGAACTGGGAGCCAAAGCATTTAAAGACATTGATATTGAGGTAGGTGATGTTTTGTTGCAGTGGGAAGTTATTTTATTGTGTTTTCAGTGTTACATTGCTGGGCTACCTGAATTTCGTGTGTTTGTACTGCAACTGGTCTTATAGTCTCTCTTGAAAATGAGACAGTGTAAGGAAGCCTTAATTCTGGGTTTGGATGGGACCTTTTTTCCCTGGGGGATTAAAGACTACCTTTTGTGGGACTTTTTTCTCCTTTTTATATTGATAACTTTACTTCGTTGTAGGATCTTGAAGAATTGGATCCTGACTTTATTATGGCTAAACAAGTGGAACAGCTGGAAAAGGAAAAGAAGGAACTTCAGGAACGACTGAAGAATCAGGAGAAAAAGGTACAAAGTAGGAAGGGTACAAATGTCCATACAATTTTTTAGTGAATGTGATCTCCTGTGTTAATATGTGTATGTACATATATACACACACATATATATATATATATGTATATAATGCTGGAAGTGTTATTGTTTGATAGTAAAGAAAGGTAAATGTCTCTGGTTTCGGTTCAAAAATCGTTCTAATTAATGGAGTTGATTTGAAAAAGGACCCTTAAGCTGGACGTGAACTGAGTCTTAGTTGGGAAGACTTGTAATTAAAATATTTTCAGAATAGGTTAAATGTTCAGATGTGAGACCATTACAGAGATGCTAAATTAATTAACTTTATTAGTCCTCACTGAAACAGAGGAAAGTCCTAGTCCTGCTAAAGCCCTCCTAGATGGCAGAAAAGGATCCATCTGAAACTTGGGTAGCTATAAAACTATGAGAAATGTGTCATAATAAATAGAAGCACATGACCTGGGAAAGGCAAAACTCACCCAGGACTTCCTGCTGTATTCAGGAGGAAGGAAAGAGGGGTTCTTAGGTACAGTTGGTGACCTAGGTCACTTAAAACTGGTTTGTAGAAAAATGGCAAGTAGAAAGTGGCAAGTTAGCTAAAAAGGTTCCAGTGAGAATCTTTGACACTGCGGGCCTGTAAAGCTGTTGTTTATACTGGACAGAGGAGCAGAAAATACATTAAACAGTAGAATTAGTAGTCACCTGAGTGAATATGATCTACCTGGAAAAGTCAGCACAGCTTCTACAGAAGGAATGTTAGCAAGGGCTTCCTCTTGGAGTTCGCTGAAGTTGTCAAAGCAAACGTATTTGTAAGGCTGATCTGATGGGTGTAACTAAGTTGGATTTCCAAAAAAGCTTTTTACAAAGTTCTTCACAAAAAAACCCAACTTAGTAGTGTGACAAAAGAAAGTCTTTGAATTGTGTTCTGGTTAGATTTAAAACTTTATATAGGGAAAGCGGGGAAAAGAATCCCCCAGTCTTTGGCTTTGTGTATTAAATGATGGGCTCCAAACTTAACATTCTTTGCCAGCAGTGAGAACTTGGTTCTTCTGCATTTTGAGCGCTGTCTGCAGCTGATGCAGCTGAACTGGAAGTTTGACAGGCCAACAAGAATTATCAATGATGCAGATTGGCATCTGTGGGAGAAATGTCTTTGTAAAATAGTATCCCTCTTTCTGAAAGCTTGAGAGAGAGAGAGAGAGAGAGAGTATGTGGTTCCAGTCTGGAAGAGTGTACCTGTTGTAAGAGCTGATGGTGGGAGCAGTTGTTCTTGCACTGCCTGCAAGGGGTAGTAGAGTGGAAGCATCAAAGAAGCCAGCAGGAGCTGTGTTCAGAACTATTTGTAGGTAGAAGTTGGCTCTTCGTGCTGTGAGCCACAGACACACAGGAGCTCTTTCCAAAGTACATTGTAGTATCTGAAAAGCTTTGAGTTCAGAAGGACAAGAGAGGGAATCCACTAATGTTTAAAATACAAAAATGCTTCCAACACAGAAAATGCTGGGAGTTGAAAATGGATGATGCTGAGAGAGTATTGAGTATGTGCCTGTCTCCATTCCTGCATCCTTGCCTGGGAGTGCACTTAGTTGCCTGTGGTAGAGGCAGGTTCCTGGATAGGCTGACCTTTGATGTGGTCCAGTGTGGTTGTTGTTATGTTGCCATAATATATCAGATATATTGGAGGATTCTCCAGAAATCAGGGGTTTATGGGCATTATGACATGCTAAAGATGTGTTATCTTTACCCAGATTGACTACTTTGAAAGAGCAAAGCGCTTGGAAGAAATTCCTCTAATAAAGACTGCCTATGAGGAGCAAAGAGTGCATGATATGGAGCTGTGGGAGCAACAGGAAGAAGAAAGGGTAAGAATTTTTTGTTCAGTTGATAAAGTGCATTAGCAATGTGTGAAAAATAGTGTGTTTTGCACTGTTTTTTTTTCCCAGCTCTTCCCAAAAAAAGGAAGATTGAAATGTTAGCTTTCTGATTTCATTGTTCTAGTGGACAGGAATGTCTTTTGTCTTAGCTCTGAAAGGGGAAGAGAGAAATTTCTCCTTCCAGTGGCTGGGGTAGATTGAATCCAAACATACAGTAAAGTTCTACTTTGTATATTTTCTATTTTCAGATCACCACCCTGCAGCTGGAGCGCGAGAAAGCCCTTGAGCACAAGAGCAGGCTCTCCAGGATGCTGGAGGATAGAGATTTGTTTGAAGCCAGGCTCAAAGCATCACGGCGAACAGTTTATGAGGTACGTGAGATATGGCATTGTTAACAAAGCACACCCCTAAAGTGAGGAACTAAAACTGGCACCCAGGGATTCTTCATGAAACTAGAAACAAATTAGTATTTAAAATGGTTCAGAACTGTGGAATTGCTTATTTTCTGCTTTGGCTTTTAAATTAAATTTCTTGCACCCGTTCCTAGGTATTGTCACTTACAATTTTTGACAATTTCTGCAATAGCTTATATGGAAAATAAAAGAGGGGTAAATTATTTATTTCAGTACAGTTATTAGTAAGGGATCACTGGGTGTCATAGGCAGGCAGCTGTGTCTGCAGAACTACTTGAACTTTGGTGATGGAGTAATACTGACAATCATACTGAAGCTGAAAAATAGGTGGAAGTACTTGTCTCTTTTTTATTACCATTATGTTTGAATCTGGAAATTATTTTGACAGTTCAAGTATTTGTTTGTTCAAGCTGTGTTTTGTATTTGCAAAATTTAAAAACAAATCAGACCACAAGGTCAGGGAAAGAACTGTGCCTTTGTTTCTTGCTCTACATTTTAAAATTGTACATTTCCTGAGACTGTTTATAGCTTTGACTGTATGGCTGTGTTGCAGTAAAAACTCGCTTTACCAAAAACAAAGGCAGAAGAGGTGTTATGTTAATATAAATTAGTAAGTGCATATGATTCTTTGCAATAATAGGGATAATTTTGGGTAATACATTTTAGGTACAGATAAGTTATTATTTAGGCAATTCCTTTTCTAAAAAAGCAGATAAAAGACTAATATTGTGCATGATGATTTGATTGTCTTTCTTCTAAATTGGAGTCTATTATCTACCCCAAAATGAGTTGCAGAAGGGATGGAAATGGTGAACAGGTCATTTTTCAGTGGAGCAAAATAAATATGTTGTAGTTCTTTTGAGTTCCTGTGGAGCTTTATTTAACAATTCGTGTAACTGCCCGGCTCTTAGACGTTACAGCTGTGGTGTTCTGAGCTGTCCTGTTGGTGTTTCAGGATAAACTCAAGCAGTTCCAGGAGCGGTTGGCAGAGGAGAGGCGGAACCGTCTGGAGGAGCGCAAGAAGCAGCGCAAGGAGGAGAGACGCATCACTTACTACAGGGAGAAGGAGGAGGAGGAGCAAAGGCTACGGGAGGAGCAGCTGCTTAAAGGTGTGATTGAGGATGTGACTATTTCATCCTTTGCATCCTTGAGCCATTCCGTTTGTGTAACACAGCTGATGTCTGGCTTCCCTGTTTCATGAGTTTGGAGGAAGTCTTTTTGACTTCCAGTTGTTGCACCTTCCTTGCTTACCTGTGCAGCATAGACAGGAAGGTAAAGCTTTGTAGCTCCTAGACGTGGGTGAAGGAGGAGATAAAGTAAGGGAGGCTAATGAAAAACTTAGTCTTTGATTTTAGCCCATAGTTGGAGTTCTGGCCACTTGTTTGTGCACATCTTAAAGAGAAAAGAAAGGGAACATTGGTGTCAGATCAAGAACTCCAGAATTGTAAACGACTCACACACCTTTCTTTGTGAATTGCTTTGTCTGATAGCCCTAATAGCCTGTTTCAGGGCTGTAGAAGAGAAGAGGTGGTTGGCATCCTGTAGGATGAATTTCTGCCTTATTTGTCAAATGCAGGATGAAGATTTTATGTATAGAGTTCATAATAATGCAGTATTTAAAAAACAAACAAAAACTGAAGCGGTCATGAATATCAAAATTTCTGACACTGTTAGCTGATTTCTTTGTTTGACCTTTCCTTAAGGAAGGGATCCTCTGCCATGTTTGAGGTAGTTACTGATACTTTAGTTGCTACAGTTATGGTCTGTACAATGAATTAATATACAGGTATTGGAACTTTTTCTTTCTTGCTAGCTGTTCAAGAAGTCTCATTAATGGGTGTATCAGGTGTCCTTTTCCTATTGTTTTGATTTAGGAGACTTCCAGAAAACAGGTTCTGTGGTTAGCTAAACACATCATATGAAATGCTTGTGTTTTTTAGTGGTTATTTTTTATAGAGTCAAAGGGGAGAGATTGTATTGTGTAACCCTTCTGTGGATACAGCACAGCAATGGAATTTATGTTGGTAATAAGTTGTGTGTGTGTTTCCAACTGTGCAGAGCGTGAGGAGAAGGAGCGCATCGAGCGCGAGAAGCGCGAGCAGGAGCAGCGCGAGTACCAGGAGCGAGTCAAAAAACTGGAGGAGCTGGAGAAGAAAAAACGTCAAAGAGAAATGGAGATAGAGGAAAGAGAGCGCCGTCGAGAAGAGGAAAGGAGAGGTCTGGATGACCCATTTTCAAGGAAGGTGGGTAATACCTGCAGCTTTGTTTCTTTCTGACTGCTCCTTCTTCTGTAGATTATTCGAAAGAAGGTGTTAGCATTGCAAAGGCATGGGTTGGTTTATTTATTTTTTGTTAAGGTGTAGTGTGAGTGGCTAATTTAATAGTTAAATTACTGTCACTTAGTTTCAGCTCACTATGAGGATCTGGAATCTCTAGTTTAGCAATAGAGTAAAATAAAGAAACTACTAAGATCTCCAAGCTGTTTAAAAACTAAAGAAAGACTAAAATGAATATTGGACAAAATTTTCTTTAATACAAAAAGAAAGAAAACTATTGGAACAAGTGCAGTGACTCACGTAAAAGTCAGGAATTCAAGTAGATATTGAAGGAAAATCCCCCCCAGATTAAATGTAATCGTTTTATATTTTATAAGAAATATGCAATAACATAAAACCAAGAGGTGTGTGCAACTTTCTGTTAACAAATATAACTTGGTTTGGGAGAACTCGTTATCCCAGTCCAAAAGGAAACAAAAGTTACTTGGAAATGTTTAATGTTTTAAAAGAATGTAACTAAGTACCATAAGCCTTCTGCACTCCCACTTTTTCAGAATTTACCATTCAAGAGAACTAGTTTTAAATTTCATCCCCCACAGCCTTTCTCTTTGTTTAATACATATTTCGTTGAGTAACACCATGAAGATAAGTTATCAGCTTGTATAAATTGTTTTTGATAGTCAGTCTGTCAGGTAAATAATCATGATGGGTATTTTTCACATAAGAGTTCTCCCATCTGTGGGCACTTGATGATATGGAGAAGCTGGCTCAGGTTCTGAGAGAGATACCTGCACCACTCCAGAAATTCCATTTGCAGTTTTGGGATTCTTTGCTCACCGTTGTTATTTGGGGTCCTTTCAAAAGCATTTAAGGAGAGTAGTGGATGTGCAAGATCTTGGTTAACCCATACTGACAAATAAAAACACTTTTCAAAGAGGGGTTTAAAACTGGAATACCCTTCTTATAAAGAGGTTGTGTGATTGTGTGAAATCAGGTATTTTAGATATTTAGCTAACTAGTTTCTAGTGGTGGAATTCAGGTGTAAAAATTTGTTTAAATGGTTTGTCTGGCAATGGAGAGAGACATTTTAACTTTATTTTAAAAAGACACAGATTGATTATTGCTTTGCCCTGCAATCTTTGTGAATCACTAATACCTCACCTCTTCTGTGCATTGAGGGATTGGGAACAAAATTGTCGTTGCCACAGAGAGCTTTCAGTGTATTCAGTTACATTTCCTGATGAGATTAGAAAGCACAAGAGCAAATAATTCCCTAAATTCATTCCTGTTGCCATAAAGCCCCAGGAAGAGTGAAACTGTTAGAACATCTCTGTTGTGTCAACAGGCAGTGGCTGTGGCTGACTGTAGCTATTGTTCAATTGTTCATACACTTGTTCATAATCTTTTTAGTGCATTGCACATATCCTACCCTACTGGTTAAGTATGTGGCACAAGGGGAACTATATTATTGTTTGAACTGTTCCAGAAACAATAAAGTCATGAGTAACTAAACCATGCTTTAGTTACTCAAACTCCTGATTGTTCAGTGTTCTACAGTGTGACAAGTGAGTTTTTAATGACATCACATGCTCAAAAGTAAATTATATGTTGAAAATCTTCATTTTGAAGTATTCAGAGAGAATGGTTCTAATTTCTTCCAACACGCAGGAATCTCGTTGGGGTGACAGGGAGTCTGAAAGCTCCTGGAGAAGAGGTGGTGAGCCGGAATCTGAATGGCGTCGGGCACCAGTGGAGAGGTAATCAGGGGTTACTGAGCCCCAGTTGTACTGGGATCAAAGTATGGAGGCTCCCATTTTGTTGCTGCTGCTAAAGCTGCCCTAACTGAGTAATATCTCATGCCTGGACATCTCTGAAAGTTACCTTCTATTAAAAAAAGTCTTTGTAAGGATCTCAGAATGAGAGAGGTTTTATCTTGGAACCATGCTCAGATAACATTCCTGTTTTATTTGGCTTAGATACATGAAGGCAAGCAGACACCTTCTGTGTGTGGTAAACAACTTGCTTACTTGGATTCCTTTTTAAATTAACAATTTCTCTCCCACTCAAACATTGGTGTCAGTTCTATAAATACAGAATGGGGAAGGATGACGAGCAAATGCAGGGTTCCTGCATGATGGAATTCTGAGATTTTCCATCTAGAAAACTGACAGTAACTATGCAAGTCCCAGAGTGAGTCACAGAGCAGAAAACATGCCATAAGTTAAACTAAGTTCTGAAGAACTGTGTTGAACAGGGAGGAATAAATTTCTGAAGGAAGAATATTCTGAAGGCACTTTGGATTTAAAAATAAAAAGAAATCCGCACTTGTTTACATCTATTTTGGATATGTTCACTAATAATGAGACCTCTTTATACAGTTGTAAAAAACAAGATTTTTAACCTTTGTCCATTTTTCTGCTCCACATCAGGATGAACTGTAGCTAAAAATATTTCTGATGATGCACATCTAGTTGTTCTTAAAAGCCTGTGCTGGTGGAGATAACACTGCTGGTTCCAATTGGCAGTATGTTTTATTGCTTAATTAGCCTTGCAGGTAGATAGATTGTTAAAATGTCTAACCCTAATTTCCAGTACAGCAATTTAAATCCATTACTGCTTACTCTGACTCCAGTGCAAGCAAATTTATTGACTCTTTCTCTCTCGAGTAATTTCTTAAAATGTTTTAGAAGGGTGTGATCTCTCGATAAACAAAATAGAATTCCATCTTTCCATAAAAGCTGTGCTGCCATTCCTGGTAGTGATCCACTTTTCTCATGAACTGCAGAATGTAACAATTGGATTAAACTCCTGGGTGAAGCCTTTCAGTACTCACATATTGCATAAGCTGTGGCTGTCCCATCCCTGGAAATGTTCCAGGCCAGGTTGGACAGGACTTGGAGCAATCTGGGATAGTGGAAGTGTCCCTGCCCATGACAGGGCATGGAATGAGATGATCTTCAAGGTCTCTTCCAACCCAAACCACTCTGTGATTTTGTAAAGTGTTTAATGCACTTATTTGTAGGCTTCAGTGGATTTTTTTTCCACACAGAGTGATACAGCTTGTCTTACTCATTTCTCATTTAACTTTTCTAGAAATGGATTAGAGTAGTGGTAGTTTAAAAGTAATAGTTTAAAGTAGGTTTAAAACTCCTAAGACCCTGAAACACTATCTGAATGAATTAAATACTTGTTCATCTGATAAACATTATATCCATTCTTCCACATGTCTTTTATGGCAAAATAATCAGATTTTTCAAAGGGGAAGATTATCCAATTTGAGTCTAAATGGAAATTAACAATCTCTGTGTCTTTGTTTTTACCTCACAGATCAATGATAATTGCATTCTCCCTTATTCTTCCAAACCCAGAAAATGCACTGCTCACAATTCCTCAAAATTCTTTCAACTCTGAGTTGTCACAAACTGTTGTCTTTTTGTTCTCACCTCTTCAAGTCCTACATCTGTTGTTTTGTAGAAGTGATTGCTGGTTTTTTGTTTACATTTTAGTAGCATAGTGGATGTCTAAACCTTGGGGTGTTCTTTTTGTTGTGTTTTGGTTTGGGTTTTAATTTTTGAATCCATGAGATTCAACCCCAGTGCAGCTTCTCTTCTCCTGCCAAGAAGCAGGTACCAATACATTTCTGTGATGTTCTATTCCTTGTTTCTTTTTTTTTATTGCTGAGGAAGGTTCATTTCCTGAAATAAAGAAATTAATCTGGTGACAAAAACAGGGTTTATGATGTAAATGTTTGTGTAAAATCCCGTAGACAGTAGACTAAATGGTGTGTAGGGTTGGCATGTACTTGGAGAAGGGGGATACTTAATTCATGGTTGTGGGTTTTTTTAATACTGCTTCTTTCAAACTTAACTTGAGTTGGCCAAGTTAGGCTTGGTGTAGAAGCCAACCCTCTTCTCCGTTGTGTTGCAGCAGATAACCAACAGGGGACTGTCAAAACTAATTTTGAAGGAGATGATGAACTGCTCAGTCTTTACTGAAGCTGTAGGGACAGTGACCTCCTGCTTTCCCCTAGCAATGAAGGGCATTAGAAGTTGCATTTTGAAACTGCACACTTTGTGTTTGCAACCACTCACCAAATGGCTGCAGTCAGAAATGGCTTTGAGGGGCTTGATACTGTTGATGTAAAGCTTTCCTGGATGTCAGCTTCCACTTCTCACTCCTTCCTTGTGGTTCTACAGAGACTGGCGTCGAGGAGATCCGAGAGACGATGAAAGACCTTTCCGACGAGGGGACGATCTGCCTCGGCGAGGTGACGATCTGCCCCGGCGTGGTCCTGCAGATGAAAAGGAACGTCCTCCGGAATCAGCAGAGGACAGGCCGCCTAGACGGGAAGGGGATGAGGACAGACCTCCCAGGCGAGAAGGGGAAGAGGACAGGCCCCCCAGACGTGGGTTGGATGAGGACAGGCCGCCCCGGCGTGGTTTGGATGATGACAGAGGAAGCTGGCGAGCTGCAGATGACGACAGGGGTCCCAGACGAGCCCTGGATGATGACAGGCCCCCCAGACGTGCCCTGGATGATGACAGGCCCCCCAGACGTGCCCTGGATGATGACAGACCCCCCAGACGTGCCCTGGATGATGACAGACCCCCCAGACGTGCCCTGGATGATGACAGACCACCCAGACATGCCCTGGATGACGACAGGCCCCCCCGGCGCGGCTTGGACGATGACAGAGGCAGCTGGCGCGCGGCGGATGACGACAGAGGGCCCCGGCGCGGGCTGGATGATGACCGGCCGCCCCGCCGGGCTCTGGATGAGGACAGGCCCCCCAGGCGTGGGCTGGATGATGACAGGGGCAGCTGGAGGGCCGCAGATGACGACAGGGGGCCCCGGCGCGGGCTGGATGACGACAGAGGGCCGCGGCGCGGGCTGGATGACGACAGGATGGCCCGGCGGGATGACGACAGGGGACCCTGGCGGAACGCGGACGATGACAGGCTCTCCAGAAGAGATGATGACAGGGGCCCGTGGCGTGGTGGTGAAGACTCAAGGCCAGGTCCTTGGAGACCTTTTGGTAAACCAGGTAAAATATACCAATATAATAATCCTCCCTCCAAAGTGTGTTATCCTCATAGATAATGGATGTAACGTACTTGATGGCAGAATCAGCTCTGAAAACATCTAGATTAATTTGGCTAATGTGGACACTCCTCTGCTTAGCATAATTAAACCTTTTAATTTTGTTGAATTAAAAAAAATGGCTTGTCTGGAAGATACCTAGAGGTCGCACACTAACACTGGTCACTTCCATGTGTGCAAAACCAAAATATACAAGATGAATGCTCTGCTGGGAGAGAAACATTCTCACTGGATTAGCACACCTTGGACTCTTTCCCTACCCCTTCTGTGTGTCTGAAGTTAATCTCCTTCCAAAGGAGGGTTTTGATACCTCATTCAAGTGGGTCTGGTTTTGATAAGCACTTTCTATGTGTACAGAGATAATGTTTTTAACATTCCTTTTTTTTTTAACCTTTCCTTAAAGTCCTGCCTAGAGCAGAGCTTGGATTAGATGACCTTCTGAGGTCTCTTAAAATCTGAATGATCCTATTCTTGTATTGTTTATTTCTATTCATGTCATTGATGGTGCCTGGAGCTGTTTCTGATTCTTTTCAGAACTGTTGCTGACATTTAAATGTTAGATATATTTTTGATTTCCTGGCTCTGTACACTTACGTATTGGCAGGCACTACATCAACTTTCATAGACACTAATTCTGTAATCCAAACCTTTAGAAAACTTACCATAAATATCAAAACTTGCACTCCAATTTTTCCTGTTTAAAGCCAAAGCAGGCTGCATAATAAAGAACTCCCCTTCATAAATAACTGAGCAGTATTGCATAGTGCACTGTGTTAAGTAGATGGTAACAACACTCATGTTAAATTAGTGCTTTAAAAAGCAGTAACTTCTTTAAAAACTGCTTGCTTAAAATCTCCTCACTCATGGATTTTCACAAAGGAATCTGCTGTCTAAGCTACATGCTTTGCTTCTTGCACTTGTTTTGCACCGGACCCTTGCAGCTTCTGGCTGAAAACTGCAGGGTGCAGCCCGCTGTGCTGGACTGTTCCAGGCAGCCCTGACATGAGGAGTGCATTACTGGCTTTACATTTAGCAGCTTGCACAGTGTTTTCTCTGTGGCTCCCACTCCATGTGCAAACTTCTTACAAACATCCTGAGTTGGATCTTCAGGGGTCAAAACTTGAAGAACCAGTTTCTGTGACGGAAGTAAAGGATTCTTTGTCTAGAAGACAGATCAGAGGTCAGTCACAAATTCCTTTGACTGTGTTTCTTTCTTGCAGGGGGGTGGAGAGAACGAGAGAAGGCTCGTGAGGACAGCTGGGGCCCTCCCCGAGACTCCAGACCTTCAGGAGACCGTGAATGGGATCGAGACAAAGATCGGGATGAAACTGAGAAGGAGCGGGAATTTGACAGGGAGAGAGATTTTGATCGAGATGATCGTTTCAGGCGTCCCAGGTCTGACTTCTCTGTTTAAATACTTCCAGAATGTTTCTGCAAAGAAAAAAAAAGGGCCCTGCTAATACAGAAATAATGTGGAATTGCTGAGTGAAAGGAACAAGGGTTGGTTTGTGTGAAACTAAGCACTTTTGGGCAGCAAATGGATAGGGGCATTTTGGGGCCTTTTTGGTTTGTTATTTTTAGGATGATGTTATCTGTTTACAGGAGGAATTCCAAAATTTTAAAAATGCTTTTAAATTCTTCTTTTTATCCTATTATCAAGAGAATTCCATGTTAGGCTCCAGAAAAACAAAACCAATTTTGGACGTGTGTTAAATAGACACCCACTGGGTCTGTAAATATCTGTGTTGTGATTTATTACTGCTCCTTTCCATAGCAAAGGTAAAAATCTTAACATTATTTTTATAATTTGCATGGCCAAAGGGATGACGGCGGTTGGAGGAGAGGACCAGCTGAGGAAACTTCCAGCTGGAGAGATTCAAGTCGTCGTGAGGAGTGGGACAGAGGTGGTCGTGACATGAGAGACCGCCGTGGCGATGACAGGGAGCCGCCCCTCAGGAGAGGGCCACCCCTCCGCTCCGAGCGGGAAGAGCGTAGGTTCCTTTCAGTGTCCCTAAAATCCTACATCCAGCATAGAGCCTCCCTCTTCCTGACACTGCTGGGAGGGGGCCACATGGGAATAGGTTCTATTTTCAGCCCTTTAAACTGCCTTTCCATAAACAAGATAATAAAAAGCACCTTTGGCATAATTGAGAATTCTTCAGTGGATCTTAACTATTTGTAGTTGTGTTCTTTTCCATCTTAGCAGCATTTCACATCTACAGTAGGAGGATAACATTTAAAGTATGCACTTATCATAGGATTGTGTTCTGGGTGTATGAAGTCCTTGTGTTTAGATTATCAAGACAGACATCCCAGAAAGTAATTTCTGGCCCTTTCCTTAAAACCATTAAAATGTGAGGGAAATATTTCCGAATGAGGCCTTATGGTTCTCACACTATTAATGGTATTAATTTTGATGAATAATCTATTTTGATTACAGACCTGTATTAATTTTGTATATTTATTAATCCTTTGCTAAAAATACAGTAACAGCAAATCCATTTAGCCTGGAGGGACCACCACATCTTCCAATTCTGGCATTTTTCCCTTCAGAATCTCATTTTGTCTCTGCCCTAAATGTGGGTGTTCCCGCACTTGGGAGCAGCCTGGAACAAAACATGGGATCATGTAAGGGACTGCTGCTGATGGAAAGGCAGAGTGTTCTCAGTGTGGAGATTTTTTTTAATGTATCAAGAAGGTTTGATATTTGACTTCTTGGCATCTGCCACACCTTTGTTCACACAGAGCTGGGGTGGAACTCTTAACATCCTTTTTGGTGGAATTGAACAGTTTTTCATACAGTAAAGGGTGGTAGATGCTGTTACCAGTGGAGTCATGTAATTCAGTACCATTTTACCTCTGATTCCAGTAGGCTGGAGAGCAATTTCCTGTCTTTTAATAACAGCAAACACCTAAACATTTTCCACAAGTGTTTTTAAGTAAGGATTTTTCTGTTTTCAGAGTTCAGTCATTTCTAAGGAGACACTTTTGTGGTTTTAATTCTGCTAATAATATAAGAATATACTTTTACATCATAAAACCATGTACATCAGTAGAACATTCTCACTGCAGTTACATGTTTTAAAGATGACACTGGGCTTGCTCACCACAACCCCAAATCTGAGGAGAGGTTTGAGTAGTTCTGCTGTTACTTCCCTCTAAAATTAAAACGTGTATTTGGCCGTTGTCATCGTTTTCCCCGTTGGCAGGGCTGAGGATCAGTGACTCCCCCTGCCAGGCTCGGGGCTGTTTGTCTGAACTCTTGCAGGCTGTTAGTGCAGCATGACTGAGTTGTTTTTGTTTCTTCCCGTGCCGTAGCGAGCTCGTGGCGACGCGCTGACGACAGGAGGGAAGAGCGCGGGGAGGAACGGGAACCGGTGCGGCGGTCAGCCCCTGCTCCTGCTGCTCCTCCAGCTTCTGCTCCCCCTGCAGCATCCAAAGAGCGGGAAAGGGACGGGGACAAGGAGAAAGGATCCTGGAAAACAGAGAAGGAGCGTGAGCCCGTACGCCGCACTAAAAACGAGACAGATGAGGAAGGGTGGACCACTGTACGACGTTAAGTGGGAATCACAGAGTTTAACCGATGTTTTAGCTTTGATTTGATCGAATCCACAGATTATATTTGTGCTTATGAGTTGGAATTCTTTAACCAATGTTTTGAGGTAACATGAAAGCATGAATTACTTACTCATATAGATTGATCATGCACAAAACTCACAGCAGAAGGTTGGAAATTGAATGCCAGTTTTTGAAATTTCAAATGATGCTTATTTCATGGGTCATTTGTTGCTAAAATAAAAAGAAGCAAGCCCAACAGCTGTCTTCAGTACAGCTCCTCTCTTGCACCAAAACAGGCTGCCCTTTTTATTTTTAGTCTTTCTTAGTTTGGAATGGGGTATTATTGTCACAGGACATGGATTTGAAAACGCTTCTGTTCACACAGTGAAATTATTGAAAAAGCAGAGCTAAAAGAATTTGCATAATTAGCCAAAAAAATAGAAAAGCCCTCTTTTACATAGGTATCTTGGAGGGCAAGCGGTTTCTGAGATATTTTATCACTATCTAAATTCAGTAAGTTGTTTAAATTTGAATTGAATACAATAAACATTGTGAATTAGCTACACTGGGATATTTTCTGTAGATTTACTTGAGTCCATAATGCCTCTGAGGCCACTTTGCAGTCATTGTTCCAGTAATGTACACACTGCTGCAGTGTACAAATCAAACTTGCAGCTTTTACAATTTCAGTGTTTTGGTAAGCATATGGCTCTATGTACTTTCTGTTGCCAATATCACAACTGCTTTTTCCATTACTGGATAATTCATGCCTTTCAAGGATTTATAAATATTGTCATATTTAAAATGTGTGGTTTTGGAGAAATTGTTCAATTTTCCCCCCCAATTCTTTGTCTTCAGGGTCAATTCTTTCCCTTTCCAAAAAAGTGATTTGTAGTAATGGCTGTGTTGACTTCAAAGCTGGGGTGCAGTAACAACGAGGAACGATCTGGTCACACTGAAGCCAACACAGAACTTGCTGCTGTGTGTTTCTTCAATGATAAATAAACAACTTAAGGAATTAGCTGCTGCAGTGTCTTGACTTTTTAGTGAGTCCTGCACCATGTGTTCATGCAGAACAGCTGTTGAACAACCCTTTTCTGTTCTCAGACCTGTTCTGTACCAGCTCAAGGAGAAGGTGAGAACACCTGGGATAGTTTCTCCCTGACAAACCTGGTGTGTGAACAGAAGTTGTAATACTCTTCTTGTCCTTTTCCTGTTCTCTTCTGGGTTATCCAGGGCCAGTAGTTTTCTTGGGAAAAACTTGTTCTCAGAGCCATCTTCTGAGGGCTTGATTTTTGTGTCTTTGGATCCTGTCATGTCATTGCTGGTTGAGTCACAGGACTCCTTCAGAGCAGTAGTGTTTTCCAAGCATAAAAAAAAAATAGTGTTTTTTGTTTTTTACACAGTCCCATAAAAGCTGGAACTAGAGAACCCCTCTTTCTAACAGGCCCCCTTCAAGTACTGAAAGGCCACAATTAGGGGTCTGTGGAACCTTCTGTTCTCCAGGCTGAAAAACCCCAGGTTCTCAGCCTTTCCTCACAGGGGAGGTGCTCCAGCTGTCTGGTCATTTTTGTGGTTCTCAAAACGTTTAGACCTCTCTATTTTGGCTTCTGCCCTGTGTCTCTCTGCTCTCTATGCACTGCTGTGGAAAGCTGGAATTTTGCAGGTAGCTTCCTAGTAGAAAATGGCTGGCCGCTGTGAGGTCTCCCCCAAACCCCTTCCTTTTTCCAGGCTGAACAGGCCCTGTCCCCTGAGCCTTTCCTCCCAGGTGTGTGCTCCAGCCCCTGTGTTGGCCCTCTGCTGAACTCACTCAAGTTTGGCAATGTCCTTGTATGGGGGAATGGACTCCCAAACAGCACACAGGAAAGATGAGGTGAGCTGAGGGGGATACTTCCCTTCTACAGGCTGGGATGCAGGCTCAAACAGCCTGGGACCTGCTGGCTCGTGCTCACCTTTTCCCCTGCCAGGGCCCAGAGGCATTTGAGCCCCCAGCGTGTCACTGCAAGGGCTCCTTCCTTGGCTAGGCAGCCTCTGTCCTGCTCCCTGTTGAATTCACCAGGCTCCTGTCCATCCCTCTGGCCAGCAGCCCTGTCCCAGGTGTGTGGGCTGGAAATCCTGCTTTGGTGTCATCCTGCGACTGCCTCCAGGGCCTAGAGGATGGTTCCAGCCCAGCCCACTGACCACGGTGCTGAGCCTGGACATCCAGCCAGTTTTCCTGCCCCCTTTGGTATGTGGGCTGTAGCGTCCTGAGCTGGGTGCAAGAATACTGTGTGAGACAGTGCTGGAAGCCTCGTTAAAGCTGAGGTGAAGAACATCCAGTGCTCCTTCCCTTGTCCACAAAAATACTTTATTATGGAAGGCAGGTGAGCCAGGCATGGCTTACCCTCAGTAATTCCATCCTGGCTGTTCCCAGTCGTCTTCTGCATGTCCCCAAAAACGTGCTGAAAGGACTTCCTCTGATTTTCCCAGGGACTGAAGTGATACCACCTGGCCTGTGCTGTCTCAGATGGTCCTTTCAGCCTTTCTCAAAGATGGGCATAACATTTGCCTTTCTCCAGCCTTTGTAATATGTAGATAGTGATTATACCTTCAGTTACACAGTTTTAATTGTATCCATCCAAAGACACTTTCACACGGGGGTGAATGTTAGTGATCCCTGCACCAGCTAAAGCTCTGTTTCGCAATCTGTGTTATTAACTTCCATTATTTGAGACCATGATAATGTTGTCAACATGTGTCACATTCTCAGGACTGGGCAGCTTGAGAAGAGGCTGGGGAAATGTGAGCTTTGCAGACATGCCAGTGTGTTTATTTTATTGCTTGATCAGTTTAGACACAATACTGACAGTGCTCAAAAACCTCTACTGCCCAAATCCAACAGCTCAAACTTCCACCTCCTGCCGTCATTAAACATGAGCACAAAATTTGGTTACCTGAAAATGTTGATGAAGCCAAATGAGTTCTGTGTCAATCTTTGCCTTGTTTGAGTCATGTTCAGTTAAACAGCTAAAATTTTCAGTGAACCTTAGAAGAATACAAACTGTCACAGGCTGTATTTAGAAGGCAGAACTTAAGGCTGCTGCTGTTTGAGTGGATGAAAATGTTGCTGGATTAAAACAAATCTCCAGCAAAGCAGTGTCAGGTATGAAAAGTGCTGCTTCTTTCCTGCTCCAGGGGCAGCCCAGAGACAGATCCAACCCATGGGCAGGACTGAGGACCACCAGGGTCCTCAGCAGGAGGAGGGCATAATTGGCATTTTATTTAAACTTTATAAATGCTTTACTTATAAAAACTAATATGATTTTTTTACAAAATCATTATTTATGAGAACTAGCAGGGTGCAGTGGTGTTACTCCTGACTGGGCATGGCCTCAACTGCAGCCCAGGACATGTCATAATCTTGGTGGCCTCAGTGAGGCCATGAGGATGTTGGGGCGGGCTGGTGGGCAGCCAGGAGGTGTCTCAGACTGCAAGGGTACTGGAAGGCTTGTCTGGCTGTAAATGAAACGTATCTTTGTTGTTTCACTGTCCTTGGGCTGCCGTCACTGGCAGGAACTGCTGCATGTAAGCAAGTTTTCCTCCTGTACCTAAAGGGCACTGCTGAGTGGTGTCAGCCTACAAAGGGCAGGCATTGGGTCAGTGAAATGCAAGATCCAAAATTTACCTGTTATTCAGGCACTAGAGCCCATCCTGGGGTTTACTGCAGCATTGCAAGAAGTAGGCACACAAGTGGCATAACAAAAACACCCAATTCTTCCTTTTTTGCTATGGCTTGAGCCGAAATACTCTACGTTTTGTCTGGTCTTCCTCATAAATAAAATTAATGCATTTAATTACAGTAGGATGGAGAGTCTAAAAACTATTCCACTGCATTTTGCTAACCAAATCCTCCCTTGCTGCACTTTGAGCTCTGTTAGCCCTTTCTCTCTTGGGCAGGAGGTCAATCTACTGGCTTTGCTAAACCTTGTTCCATTTTTAGTGTATCACTTGTTTTGTCCAGAAAACAGGCATTTTAAAATTACTTTGCTCCCCATGCAACTCTTAACAACTCATCTCCAATGAAAATTAATCTGTGTATCTGGTGGGTCAAACTGGCACTGTAAAAGGAAGAAAAGAAGACATTTTATAGCCATAGTGGTTTGGTCCTATGGCAGCTACCTGAGGCACTGGTCAGCAGACTGAGAGCAACCTGCCCAAATAAAATTTCGACCTAAAGATGGGAACAGACTTACCTGACTTCAGCTGAATCAAGTTATCTATACATCTGAAAGTAGTTTCTAACTAGAAGTAGCTTGCTTTTGCCAAGACTAGTACCAGCTGAGGATGATGATCCAATATTGTGTTCACTCCTCTTGCCACAATATCACTATAGAAAAGATTCCATCACTTACATGCACAGGAATATGTCCCTGTAATAAAGCAATTCTCTGAAGATACAGTATTTGGTTTAAACAGGTGACCATAATATTTTGATTTGCTGTTGCCCATAGAAGAGTAAAAGCAGTATCTCACTTTTCATAGACCTCTTCTGTGGAGCATAATACAGCTCTAACCCGGGCTGCTTTCAGATTAGGCTTTTTGCTGTTCCTAGAATTTAAATTACTAAAGCAAATGGTTCCCAATATTTAAGGAGTCAAAGTAACTATACAAATACTACCTATTTTAATAACCTTTTCAGAGTGACCAAGAACAAGGTTTCTGCTCACTCGGTGCCACAAGGAGTGTGCTGGTGCACCAAAAATCACAGAAGCTCACTTAAAAAACACAATCAAAATATCCTTAAAGGTTTAGCCTTTGTTAGACTCACGCTTGTAAATCTTTAAAGGGCAAATTGTCCTGTTGAATGATTACATAAAGTAACTGAAGAGCCTTGCTGTCAGGCTGTCTTTTGCTCAATCTTGTCATCTTTCTGCAATAGTCTGAGGTCTGTTGTTTTTTTTTTACCTCCCCCACCCCCAATTGGTCTTGAAGCTGTTACTCTTCCACTTTACCTGTAAAGCCTTTGATGAGGTGCCTAATGCTGGGGAGCAGCAACGATGGGCAGCTCTTGGCCTTTCCAGAGCAAGGCTGCAAGTACTTGGAGAACAGAACCAGGAGCAACAGGCAGCAGCACAGGCTGTGGATACAAGTTTTCCTCTGACACAGGCTCTGCAGAAGGCCAGTGCCATCCAAGACACAGGATCTGCTGTTATCCTGAGGGATTTCCAGGCGTTGCAATAGGGCTGGTACTGCACAGCAGCTTAATGTAAAGACCAGAGAGGTGGGGCAGGGACATGGCAAACACCTGCAATCCAGCCCGGCCAGTTAACCCTCAGAAAACACCCGAGACAGATTTTCTTTGATCTTTCTTGCTTTTGTGTCCAGTAACAGTCAACTGCATTAAAATGTATATAAGGATCTTCAAACTTCCCACAAGGAGGTAACAAAAGTACAGAAGAAAACTCTTCCCACACCATCACACTTGAGCTCGATTCTAATGTGTGGTGGACACAGATTAAACCTATGTGGACCAGAAATCACAAAACCAAACACATCTAACTTGTAACAGCTTAGAAGAGCCCGTGGTGCACTCCCCATAGAGCAAGAGACAAAATGTAATGTATTAAGCACAAGGAGAGGGAAGCTGGCACAAGGGTAGCTGCAGCCACTGTGTTGTTTAATGCAAACCCCACTGCATTTGGTAATTAGACCTGACACCATCTTTGGAGCCATCTGATGGAGATTTAAGGGAACACTTCCACACAAAATCAGTTTCTCCTTCCTAATTGCTGTGGCTGCGAGTCAACAGCAGTGATGAATAATGAACCCTGGATCCTCATCCCCAGCCCATCCCAGACATGTTTTGACTCCATTCTTGACTGTCCTGCTCTCCTGAGCCCATCTCCCACCCTGCTGAGCAGCTTTTCAAAAGGAAGCCACACAAGTGGATTACCCCTCACTTTCCTTGTTCCCTTTTTCTGTCAGGACCCATCTCCTTTCTCATCATGCCGCTGATGTCCCAGCAGTTCCTCCACAAGGCTTTCTTCATCTCCCTGCTTTTGTCAGGACAACCCATCCAGACCAAGCACCCCTCCACATCCCAGGTGTTGGTAAAGCCACACAGCAGCGTGACCCTCTGCACTGAAAACTCCAGCACCCATCTTTCTGCTCCAGAGGGCTCTTAAAATACAAACTGCTGCTGCTCCTTGTCCTGCCTCTGGATCACAAAAAGCAAAACAAAACGATTTCCTTTCTCTTGGGGATTAGAAGTGATATAGCCCTGGCTGATATTCAGTACCCAGGAACTGCCATCGCCCAGAGTGGTCCAGGACTTCAGCCTAATTCTTATGCTTTGTACAGTCTGTGTAGCGTTAAGGATATTTGTTAACCACATCGATAGATCTCTTTTACTTGCAAAGAGTTAAAGCCACATTCTCCCGACTCTTGAAAATACACAACCTCCCTTTCTTCCATTCTCCTACGGTCACAGCTTTCTGCTTTGTCCAGATCTCTTTCCATCAGGCTTCCCCCATTCTCCACCACAAACACATCTGCATCAAAGCTTGCTCTCTTGCCACTCTTACTGCCTTTCTGTCAGCGGAAAGGGCTCCGTTTGCATCCTGGCCCAGAGTCATCACGTTTTCAAACATGCACTTGGATGTTTTCTCCTCTCAGACCTTCCCTAAAGCTGAGTATTCGGCACGGGGACCTGCGATACCAGCGCCATAGGTGCCCACGAGAGGAACGGTGACGGCGGGGCACCGCACCAGCTCGGATGCTGCGATTTCGGGAAGCAGGTGTTAATTACCGAGGGCAGGTTTGATCGCGATTTGCTTATCGGTTTTCAAACCGGTAAAGGAAATCGCTCGGATGTTTGCTCTAAGAGCTGAAAGGCGGAGTGTTGTACCCTAATTAAATACCCTGTTATTGACTGTCAGTTGAGAACAGCTCTCCCGCCCGATGCCCCGCTGGC
>VWZT01012172.1:8799-53899 GCA_013397055.1 Pachycephala philippinensis
TATATTTTTCAAATTCTGTACTCCCAGTGTGTAACTCTGCAGTGTCCTGCAGCCTGGGAGCTGCTGCTCTCTCATGCTGAGACAGACAGAACAAAGCCTCTCCAGGCTGCTCTCCAAGGACACCCAGCCCAGCCTAGGCCCAAAATGTGTAACCCAGCATCTTGAGAAGGGAGGCAAGCTGAGGGGAAACTACATCATTAGCTAAAGTTTAATTGGTGAAATTGGGTTGAGATGCAAATGGACCAAAGCTATAAAAGTGTGAAGAACTCGTGACTCGGGGTCCATCTTGGGTGCAGCCTTTGGCCTGCCCAGGGTGTGCCTCTGAAGGCCTTTCAAATAAATATCCACCTTTATTCCCTTACTCCTGTCCAGTCTCTGTTTCTAGGTTGGCCTCTTTAGGCATCATGAAGAGCACCAAGAGAAAGCAGCCACCGTGGACAGGAGGTGGCAGCCCTGGGTGTCACCATGCTCTTTCAAGGCCAGGCATGGGCCCATGGAAAAACAAGGCAGGCACATTTTCACAGCTGCTGGGATATGACTTTTATTCAGCTGCCATAAGGTTCCTGCCTCTCATCAGCCTGCTGCATGAAAGGCTCGAGGAAGGTGACAAGTCTGTAAAAATGAAACCCATCTTTGCAGCAGCCTTTATCACACACGGGCAAAACCAGGCTGCAGGGGAAGGTTGAGTCATTGCCAGGCTGCCATTGGGCTGATTTGCATCTCTCGAGTGTTGCTGACCCTGACAAACCTCCTCAGGAACCTTCACTGACACCTCCCCTTGCCAAATGTGTGGTGAAACACAGATGTCTCCCTCACATTACTCTGCTTCTCTGGGTGTTTTCACTTCCTCAGGGTAAAACACTACCTGAATTAGAGATGAGCTGAAGGCAAAGCTTCCCATCTGGGACTGGAGTACCAGTTCCCTGGTCTACATCGCTATTCCTGGAGAAATAACATTGGATCTGGTCAAAAAATACCCATGGCAGCAATTCAGTCCTTCACACTGCAATCTGCTTTTCAAGATCATGCAGTCCAGGGCTGCTGGCAGCCGTGCTCTCAGCTGTGCCCATCACAAAGGAAAAAAGTCCTTTGCCATATTGGCAGCTGGACCAGGTTCAGGCAGCTCTGAAACACATTTTAAGGGAGAAAGGGGCCTATGCTCTCCTCCCATTTTAGCCACAGAAACTCCCAGTAGCCTCAAAGAAAAAAATTATATATAGCAACAAAAACTCACCAGGTCAGAAAGACAGGAATCCCTGCCCAAATGTTTACAGTCAGCATCTTGAATATGCTCAGTACCTGCTGTGGTCCTTGCCATGAGGACATTCCACAAGGAAAATCCTTCACCAACCAACCCTTCTGTCACAGCCAGGCCCCCCCCAGCATCCAACAGCGATCAGGAGCTCAGGGAAGGAAGTCAAGACAATGTGTGAGAAGGAAAAGCTGTAGTAAGGATTTTTAGTCAGCCAGAACTGTCACACCTCAAAATCACAGGTACAATAACAATTCCAGGTGACTGAATTTCAGAGTTAGACCACACATTGGCCAACCAGGTAGAATCATAGAATTGAAGAGTAGTTTGGGTTAGGAGGAATCTTTAAATTCCATCTAGTCCAACCTCCCTGCAATAAGCAGGGAAATGTTCATCCAGATCAGGTTGCTCAGAGCCTCAGAACCCGACCTTGGATGTTTTCAGGAATGGGGCTTCTACCTGAGCAACCTGTGCCAGGTTTTCACTACTCTCATTATAAAAAAAAATTGTCCTTTTATCTAGCCTGAACTTGCCATCTTTTCGTTTAAATTCATTATCCCTTGTCCCACTTTGGCACTGAACCAGAGAGCAAAAGGAACTGCAAACCCCCTGTACCCCCTGTGCCCAGCATCACTGGGATATTAAAGCCTAAAGCCAAGTGGAGGAACATGCTGAGCTCATTCAGGCATTTCTCATTAGTTTCCCATGATTTCTCAATATCCTGCCACTCAATATATTCATCTGGCAGCAAATTAGAGACGAGGGAGAAGCGTCTCTCCCTAAGTCCTCCAGAGAACACAAAGCGACGAAGTAAAATCATAACAGACAGGGAAACTTCTTGTGAGTCATCATCTTCCCTCCTTCCCCTCTCCCTTTGCAGCATTGCTGATAGCCCCAGGATTGTTCCATGAAGCCTGGAACCAGAAGGTACCAATTCCTGCTTTTTTTTTTTGGCTTTCGTTTCACATAAGTAAAGGAAGAAAGCAGCAATTACATCTTTGTGTCTCTCTACTTCAGGCACCCTGTGCATGCTCTGCTGAGATTGATGGCCCAGTTACACCAAATCCATGACATAAATTAACTGTTCCTTTTCCATCATGCCCAACAAAATCCTACCCACCCACCACCCCCAAAAAAGAAACACCAAACAAAATAAAACCCAAAAAAAAACCCACCAAAAAAAACCCAAAACAAACGAACAAAATAAACCAAACAAGTGGATTCATCAAAGAGAACACCAGAGCAGTTGTGATCAGTGCAAAACAATCCAGGGGTGCTACATATGTAAGGAAGGGAAATGATCTCATGTCTGTAGAACAAAGAAAATGTTTTTGTCAAATCTTCAGATCCGTGTGTTCAAACTGCAAGGCAATTTCAGTGGCACTGGTTTTGCTGAACCCTGCCATATATTTCAAATTATGGCTTGATCATCAACTTTCACTGCTCAAAAAGGAAGATAAAAACTTGCTCTAGGCTGCTATATTTTAAAGAACCATTTCTGATCTCTTCGGCCAAATTTTCAGAACAAATCCATTTGTCCTTGAGATATGTTTTATTTGATCTGCATTGATATTCACAAAGTAACCCACTTCTCCCTGGCTGAAGGGACTGAAATGTTTGCTAGAGAGACTTCAGATAAGCCATTAATAAATGTTGCTGGGTTTAGGGGTTATAGGGTCACCATTCCGTGTGGACCTATAGGTAGCCAACATTCCTACAGAGTTTAGGCCCTGAATTCAAATTCAGTACCAGTGTACATGTATATATTAGGGAAAAACTTGGCAGGCTGAAACCATCCCTGTCCTTCATTAGCTAAAGCAACAGAAATATCCAGTTTGGAACTCTTGGGATCCGAAAGTGCAGGAAACTGAGTCCACACACACCATCCCACTTGTGAAAAGAGGAATGAAAAGCAGTGAGACCTTGGTGCAGCACTCTAGAAAGGGAACGCCGTGAGCTCAGCTGGTCCCTGGTGTCTGCCACCTCCTTTGGCTCCGTGACTCCTTACACAGAGGCTACTGCCCTTGCAAACTGGAAAATCTATATTAAGTGATGTGCAAAAACCATCCAAAGATGCGGGAGGTTGCTCACCCTGTTTGTTCCCTCAGCCACACACACGCACAAAAACACTTCTTGACACCAAGTACCTCTTGAAGTGACAGCTTCCACCTGCTGATTGTCCCAGCTCCTCTCCAGGGAAGAGCTTGTCTCAGTGACTCTTGAAAATACCAAGTCAGGAGGAGAGACCTGGAGTGCTGGAGCTCTGCCGTGTATGGACCATGCTGCTTTTACCAAGGCTTTTACCATCTTGGGCCAGCCAGAGGTCCAGGCTCTCCAGGAACAGGGTCCCAAGGGAGCAGAAATTCATTTGGCTGACACCTGCGTTTACAGGAAGAAGGAAGAAAAGCGGGATGTGACTTTAGAAGAGGTTTTACTCCAAAAGGCAGCTGATGAGTGCAGGTAAGTCGCCTGCCCTCACACAGAGTTCATGACTTTGGATGGAACAAGCACAGAAGGGAAAATAAAAATAAAAAAAAAAAATTAAAAAAAGAAAAATCTAAAAATAATACAGATTTTCGGCCGCCTAAAAATGTATCGGAACAGAAACAACTTCTCACTGTGATCAGATTCTAGAGCAAAGCCAGAACTCTCCTCAGAAGAGCAGATTCTTTGTTGGTGGCCTAAAACAGCCTCTGTGAGGATAAAGCACAAGGACCTCACTTTCAAGCAATTAAAAAGCTTCCTGACCCCAAGCCACCCACAGCAGCTTGCTGTGACATTTCCCAGACCCAGTCCTGGCCCTACACAACCTCACTGCATGGAGAGAATGGAAAATTGCTCCAGAAACCTCCAGTACCTGGGAGCTGGTCTCCTTCCCCAGCAATCCTACTCTTCTCCCTCATTGGGCCCCAGGAAATGACATTACACCTATGTTCATTCAGATATTCTGCTACAGATTGATGCCTTAGGTTTTAGCTTTTATATTTTTCAAATTCTGTANCCATCATTAGCTATAGTTTAATTGGTGAAATTGGGTTGAGATGCAAATGGAGCAAAGCTATAAAAGTGTGAAGAACTCGTGACTCGGGCTCCATCTTGGGTGCAGCCTTTGGCCTGCCCAGGGTGTGCCTCTGAAGGGCTTTCAAATAAATATCCACCTTTATTCCCTTACTCCTGTCCAGTGCCTATTTCTAGGTTGGCCTCCTTAGGCATCAAGATGACCCTAAAGGGTCTCAGGTGAAGAGGAAATGAATAAATTGAGGCACTGAGACCTTGCATTAGAACAGCACTCCCCTTTCCCCCAGGGCAGCCAGGACACAGCCAGGCTTTTCCTGCACCCCGAAATGGGAGAGGGTCCCCAGCAGGACCTGCTCCCTGCCTCATCTCCTCATCTCAGGGACTACTCATTGTACGGGCAGATTATTATACTGCAAATTTTTTTTCAGCTATAACTGGGAAAAAGTAATCAAAGCAAATGCAACAGCTCGGAAGGAATCAGAGTAGGATTAGACATTTATGTGAATAAGAATAGCTTCTGCACTTTGACTCGCTGAGATAAAAATAAGAAGAACCTCAGTTTTCAATGCTCCAGGGCAGAAAGCTGATCTCTGAACAAGGTGTTAGAAATAAATTTCCTCTCACAACAGCAGTCCTCAGCTGCCCAGGCCACAGCACAGGGTCCAGGGATGTCGAGTATTCACTGCTAGAGACAAAGCTGGCTGGAAACCCGTGGGCTTGTTCAGGAGCTGCTGCAGCCAGGAGAGCATGAGAAGGGTTGCAGTGTATCAGACCTAAATGAAACAAGCCCATCGCTCCCTTTTCTCTTTGCATTTCCCTGCTAGCTCTTAGCCCACGCCAAACGAAGATCAGTGAGTTTGTGTGCTGGGTTCCAGGGATCTCCTCACTTTCTCTGGCTCGTTTCTCTGCAGAGATGGATCACTGCCACCCCTCGCCTCCTCTTCCCCCCCAAGCTGAGACTTTAAGAGGTAATGGCCTTAGCCCCAGCTGATTAATAAACTGGCTTGAGACTGCTGATCTCTTTGGGCTGTTAAACCTTTCCCCAGAGACTAGTCATTAATCCCTGCAAAAGCCCTCCTAGACGAGGTTGTTGTTAGCACCATCAATCCTTTTTAAGGCCTCAATTTGCAGCGGAAAGGAGCAGGGAAGTGCGGGAAAGGGTGCATTTGTCAGGCGGTGCCATCTGTTCCCCGGGTTACGGGCAGCAAAGGCAGAGCTCAGCGCTTGCACCCAGGTGAGGGCTGTCCCTGTGCAGCACAGACCATCCACCACAGGGCAGGACAGCACTGCTCCCGGCACCTGGAGGGAGCAGGGGATTAAGGAAGGCCAGGAGAAGAAGCTGACATTTTTTTCCTTAATTGCAGCACCTTTGGCTGGGGCCAGAAGGCTCCAGCACGTGCAGTTTCCAATGAATACCTGCTGGTATCTGCAGAGAAGCTTTCAAATAAACAGATCTGGGGCATGAACCACCCTCAGCTTTGCTGCCTGTAGACCCCAGCAAGTCCCCTTGTCTCAGCTCCTCTTCCTAATTCAAATTCTGCAGTATTAAAGCAGCCACGTCTTCAGCCAGAAGACTTGATTTGCTTTAATGTTAACATTGGGAAGTGGAATTTCAGCCACCCAGTCCTTAGCCCCCGTGGCCACTTTCAGCCTCTTCCCCCATTGTCAGCACACTGATTATCTTTCCTTAGCTCTTCCAGGACTTTTTCACATCCTTAAATCCCATTACCTTGAGCCATGCTCAGGGGTTTGGAAGGAGGATGGTGGCAGCAGAGGTGCTGAACTGTGCCCACCACTGATGGTGGCAGCACGGAAATCACATCTGCAAAACCACAGTCCAATGTTGCTGCATTTTAACCTAAAACCTCACAGCTATTTTTTTCCCCTCCCCTGTGTCTGAAAAGTTGCATCTTTTGAACTCTGGGTTTTACGTCCATGTGAGGCTTTCAAATAAATGTTTAAGATGAGGTTTTATAGAGATGAGGTGATATAAGCCTGTCAGCTGGAACAAAGCTACAACTGCAGCTGTGCCCCAGTCTGGTCTGTGCTCCTGCCTATTGCACTGCTGTTAAAGGTCTCCTGGAGTGGTCACAGAAGGGAAGGGAGTGAGGGATGATGCTGGTACACAACTTAGGGACAGCAGTTTCCTTCTGGTGTCAGTTGTGTGAGGGATGGCTGCCCCATGCTCAGGCAACATCAGAGAAAACAGCTTCAAAGTTTAAATTGGTAGCTTGACTTAAACATGATGTCAGTGCTCCCAAAGCGTGTCCAAAGGGGCAGTGAGAGGGAAAACCACTGGCACCAGCACAGCTTGGAAAAGGATGTCTCCATGCTTGGCCAGAGAGCTGGTCAGTGCTATGCTGTTGATCAGACTTCCCATGCCTCTGTGCTTCATTTGCCAGCTATAACTTGGAAATGACTGTGTCAGTTCTGTCCTTTCAGTGTGAGACTTCTTCTGCTATAGAACACGTCCTACCATTAACAAGCAAAACTTCTCCACATCTTCAGCAGAGGTCCTGGTGTGTTTCTACCAGCATAACCCATGTCCTGCGTGAAAGAATCACCAGATTAATGTGGACAGGGGTTTTCAGAAGTCCTTGTGGCTTTGGCAATGGTTTGGTTGGTGCTGAGCACACCAAGTACAGCCAGCAACAGCTGGACTCCACGGGGAGAGGGGGAAAAAGAAAACAACCACACACACATGCAAAAATCATCACTCAGGCTCCTTTTAAATGATTAATGCAGTGCACAGAGAAAGGCTTTTCAGCTCTCAAATCTTCACATGATTATATAAACCTTAACTCATTGCAGCTACCGAGGACCTGTGTTTGTTTGTGGGCACTAACAGCTGCTGTGGTGTTATAATTAGAGCAGAGAGTGAGGAGTCCCATGGGGAGACAGAGGAAACCCCAAATTTCTCAAGTTATTTAAACATTCAAGGAGATAAAACACTGCAGAGAGGTTCTGGAGTGAGCAGTGCTCGAGGGAGGGAGGGGTTACAGCCACCACAAGAGTTGTTTCTGTTCTCTCTTGGGTCCATACAATTAATTATGGTTATTAATTATTTAGGATGCTACAGTAATAACTAGTGCAATAATCACCTCAGCCACTGAAATCCTAGAATCACAGAATTATTTGGGTTGGGAGGGACCTTAAAGATGATCTAGCCCAACCCCCCTGCCATGGGCAGGGACACCTTCCACTACCCCAAGTTGCTCCAAGCCCCCTCCAACCGGGCCTCGAACACTCCAGGGATGGGGGAGACACAGCTTCTCTGGGCACCCTGTGCCAGGGCCTCACCACCCTCACAGGGAAGGATTTCTTCCTAAGATCTAATCTAAACCTGCCCTCTGGCAGTTTAAAGCCATTACCCCTCGTCCCATCACTAAATACCCTTGTCCAAAGTCCCTCTCCAGCTCTTTTGGAGACCCTTTCATCTCCCTTGAGCCTTCCCTTTCCCAGGCTGAACAGCATGGTCCTACTGCCCCATTCCCCAGCCCTCTCTTGGACATCTGTCCAGGAAGAACTTCCATGTGACCCCAAATTCACCCCTAGAGAACAGCTTTCCCCAAATCCATCGCCCCTTTCTGTGCTGTGACTGCCATGGCCTGTCCCAGGAGTGCTCACATTTGCAGCACCATGCTGGGACTTCTCCCTGGACATTATGGGCCAAGAGACATCTGAGAGTGGAGGACACTGCATTGATCTGAGAGGTTTTTGCTTCATCTTAGGGACTCACAAGGAATTACCTTCCTCAGTGAGGAGTGACCAGAGAGAGGTCACTTCCCATCCCACAGCCTCCCACCTCTATCCGCCTCTCAGGTGAATCAGGAGGACAGGAATGCCCCAGCTCCCCTCGAGCCCCTCTCCTGCCCATCCCATCAACTGCCACCTCATCCATGAGGATCCAACTCAACCAAAAATTAACGTATTTTGCAATACCCACACCCTGAAGAAACACCAGCTGACTCACACCATCAAAGAAATAACTCTGAAACCCAAGAGTCAGCTCTTCTTCTCCACATCCAGCCTCTCCTTGCCCCCAGCAGGCAGATCCCGACTGCTGCTCACAACACCCTGGCCCTGGTGGTGACCCAGCAGGTGACATCTCCCAGCCTCCTGGGGACTGGCATAATGGGGAAGTGTCAGAGATTAGAGGCAAGAGAGCAGCGGCTGCAGTATAAAAGCAAACTGAATAATTAAAGAGAGGAGCTGTTCCTTGCAGAGAACAAAATGAAAGAGTTGTGTGATTTGAGCAGAAGTGACCTTTACACTTCATTACAAGGAGGTGGCGTCCTTATAGGGTTATTAATATTTCCAGCTGAATTAGCTTGGGTTAAAAATGGCTCAAAGGAATGAAGAAGGAGAGGGAGAGTGAACAAAAATATATCATTCTGTCTTTTCCTCCTCCTCTTTGCTTTTTANCTTGAAAGCAGAAGGGGCTGAGTGGCCATCAGGAACGAGGCTTCATTAGAAACGGGGAGAGCTGCAGGGTCACCTGGCTGAGGGATCTTCCCTCCACCCTGCCTGTGCTTCAGAAGAAGCCTGTTCTGCCCCTGTGGCTGTTTCCACGTTCTCATCCCGGGCACAGAGAGAGTTGTCACTCACCAAGCTGCAGAGACATCACAGGACTGACGTTCAGGTGGTTCTGAGCGAGCAGTGGAGCTCAGTGTTGCTGCTGCTGGGTCCACATGGATTCAGCAGGATCTCCTCGGGCACACGTGCTCCTGTGGTTGCTGTTCACCACCCTGTGGGCCAAATGATTCCCCTTCCCACAAAATATCAGTGTGGAAATGGACAACCCTGCTCAGCACGTTTTAACCCACCCTGACACAAGGGACAGACAAACACCCTCCCTCCCAAACAGACACAAAGCCTCCCAAAGACACAAAGCCTTCACTAAGCCTATTTTAGCAGAGGGCAGACCACAGAAACCCTACAGAAAATGGAGTTGCTAAGGTTCTGTAGTTTCATCCTGAAATTCATACACACCCAGGAAAGGAGCTTCACCTCAGCCCATCCCAGCAGGGGCAGCCCCACACCGCCCCACAAAACCATGACTGACAATAAAGTCCCAAAGCACTGGGTGAATTAAACGAGCAAAGTTGAGCTCAGCGACCTGAACCTAAATCCAAGCTGCAATTTTGCTGCTCAGAGCCTCGAGGTGAACACAGTTGTGCTTTTTGCTCCCATCGCTCAGTCTCATATTAGTCCCATCTCTGAGTCTGAGATGCAGAAGTGTTGCTACCTTGAGAACACAGCCAGACACCTGCTTGCTTCCCCACCAGCCTGGCCTCAACAATTTCTTTTACTGCCTCTCTCTGCCCAGCAATAACAGGCATCAGAAAAACCCACCAGAGCAAACAGAAGGGGAGAGAAACAAAAAAGCAGGTGCACATCAATAAGGAAGGAGGGTGCTGTGGTGGAGCCTGCAATCACTCCCAGGGGCTGCATTGTTACTGCCGTGGTTCCTTCCTCACCGTCCTTCCCACCCTCCCAGAGGCACAGCAGGTCTCCTTCCCTGCTCCACTTGTGGAGGGGCCTCCTGCAAATTTAATGCAAAAACACAAATCGAATAAAGACTCGAGGCTTTTGAAGCGATGGTGAAATGGACACGGTGGCAGCTGCCTCTCCTCCAGTGGCTGCTGAATCACAGCCCCTCGCTTATTTATAGGCCTCCCCAGGGTGCTCGCAGGCGAGTCGATGACAAATGCCAATGAACATCCACCCTCACCCCCACAAGGTGTTGTTACCCTGGCTGCAAAGGAGATGCAGAGCGAGGAAGCGACACCCTGTCAGCTGTGCCAGACGGGTGGAGCGGAGGCAGGCAGAGCACCCAAGACACTTCACCCACCAGCCAGTGCCTCCAGCGCCGCCACCTGAGTGCTGCTCCCAGCAAAGGCTCTCGCCCTCCGAGGTGTAGCTCGTGTCCATTGCTAATTCCCACAGTTTTTGATGCCATCTTCGCTTTGGCAAAGGGCAGCGCTCTTGTGACGGCAGTGAAGGTGCACAGAGCAGGCTTGTCTGCGTTCTGAACCGGTTCCAGGGATGAAGGCCAAGACGCTGATGCTCCAGAGGGAGAAGCTGAAGTAGATGCTGAGACCCAAAGTTTTCCCCTTATTGCTGGAGGCTATTGCACATGGGCCAGGCGTTGAACAGTTCCAAGGGCAAGAGAGGGGAAAATTCAGACTTAATATATGGCCTTGGTGCTGGGAGAAGGCATGAATGTGAAGGGAGAGGAAGGAAAAGGCTGAATCTTCCCCACACTGGGTCAGGGAGTTAGGAACACCTTTAAGGGAAAGCAAAGGTGAACAGTACCACCTTGTTCTGTCCTGAAGAGCATCCCTCCCAGGTGATCTCCACCAGAACAGTGCTCCAGAGGGAAGAGATCATCTCCCTTGCCATAGTGCCAGGGAGCTCTCTCTGGGTGCATCCTCAAACTCTGGTGCTGTACAGCTGACAGGAGTCAGGCAGCAGGATCTCCATTATCAGAGATGATTCACAGGCCACAGAGATCACAGCTTGCCGTGTAGATGTCACTGGGACCTGGCACTCCAGGAAAAGTGTCTTATTTATAAACTGGGACAAATTACGACTGCTGAGGTATAGCCCACACGGGAGCTGCTGCATCCTTTCTGGAGAGAATGACTCTTTAAATGCTACATGAGGCTGCAGGACCCCTCCCCATGGCTCTGTAGCTGGGAAAGGGCCACCTGGGCAGGTGTGCAGAGCCCTGTCACTCACAGCCAGACCAGAGCTTTTTAGGCTTCCTGGTGTTAGTGGCACTGGGCTGCTGTAGCTGGTTTTTAATTCAAGCCATCATTCACGGATTAAATCTGAAGTGGCTGTTTGGACTAGACTTGTTTTCTGTGAAAACTGTCACATGGGCTGAGAAAGCAATGGGATTTATACCCAGGAACACCCAGGGACTTGTTCTGCTGCAATTCCAGGTGGCCCCAGGAAAGCCAGTGAGCTGCTCTGCCCAGAAAGCTGGGATTGCTGTGGAGTTTTTAGGTTGAAAATCTCTCAGGTCTGATTTAGGGCTGAGCTCACAGTGAGGCCAACAAGACCACTGATAAAGCTTCTACCTCGACTCTTCAGTTTCATGATGTTTTTAAGTACACAGTTCCAGGTCTAGGTGGAATTAGCTGATGGCATAAAATGTTATTGAAGCATGAGCTGGAGTCAGGGAGACATAAAGGTCATCTACGCTTTGTTTTCTTTGTTTCAACTTTCTTTAGCCAAAGCCATGACTGATCTGAAAGGACTAGAGGCAGCAGCAGTCCCACTCACCTGGCTCAGATCCACTGGGAAATGCAACTGTGGAGCAGTGGGGAGAAAAAGAGGGAAGAGTTAGGAAGAGGAGAGAAGAGGTGCAGAAGACTCCTCGCTAATCTCAACAAGCAAATCCCACTTTAACTCCACTAACACAGAAAGCAGTAACAGCAGTAGCTCATCATCTGAAGACTGTGACACGAAATTTATCTTTTTTCATTGCTTTCACAGCAATTTTGCACTGTGTTTGATAGCTGATGTGCATATCCAAATTCATGCAGCCCTACCACCCCTCTCCCTCTGCCTACTCACACTCACCCACGCTCTTCTGCGTGTGACTCAGGATGAAAAGGGATTTAGAAAGATGCAGGGAACGTTTACAAGCCACCCACCGATTCACCCCCAGCCTGGATGGCCACATTAGCACGTCCAGGTTGCACTCTGAGGTGAATCCCTGGGACAGGCTTTTCTTCTGTCCCCTGCACAGCCAGCAAAGCTCTGCCTCAGTGTTCACTGCTGGCTGAGCACTGCAAGGCTGGGTTTGCTTTAAGACAAGGCAAATTTCCCAACTTCTTGCTCAATGCCTTGGCCATGTATCAGTCCAAGAGTGGTCACTGCAGCAGAGGCCAGAGACCACTCCATGTGGCCTGGCAATAAGGAGGTCACTCGGTCACACTGGGCAGTGTGGGAGGGTGGGAGACATTTGCAGAACAGCCACAGCCTGTCCTGTTCAGGGGCACCAGCAAAAACGTGGTTGTGTGAAAGTCTGGGGTTTTTTCAGGGCTGTTTGAGTTCAGTGTGGAGGCTTGAGCCTCTGAATTCTCCAGCAGAATCTTTGCGGCATGGGGGCACAGAACAAGCAGCAAAAAAATCCCCCAGCAGCAGCTGTCAGGGGGCAAACTAACCAGGTTTGGGTGACAAACCAAAGGCAGTCTCCCCCCTGCACACGGCTGCTGAGAAGCCATTTAGGGGAGTGTGTCACCACTAACATCATCCTGTTTCCATGGAGACCAGATTAACAGAACTGTCGAGAGGAGCTGCACTCCTAATCTCTCCCGGAGAAAAGAGCTTGCTGATACAAGAGACTTTTAAACATCTTTAATCCAAATTCAGGGTTTTCCTTCCCATGTTGTCTCTAATCCTTCTAGAGGTTACCAGCCCCTCTCAGCCCCAAGCCCAGCACAATAGCATCAAACAGTGCAGCCACCCACAGCCTCTGCAGTCCCTTGCTAATAGAAAATTTGCTATCTCCCTCTCCAAAAGTTTGGCTGTCTTAAAAATAACAATTTTCCCAGCCCATCATGTGCAAGGGTCCTGAAAAATGATGTCTTCATCTGTGCACTCAGCCTATTTTCTGGAGATGGAATTAGGCCCTGGGGACAGAAATGGAGGCACCTTCCTCCATCAACAAAAAGATGCAGGTCCTGCTTTCTGTACTGCATGAGACACTTCCCATTGGCTTTTTTCCCCCTGAGCTTTTGCCTTTCCTGTGTTGCATCCCAGATAAGAGCAGGTGCTACAAGAGCACTCGATAATTTGCCCAGTGGAATGGTGCACTGCAACTGCACAGCTTAACCTAAGGATTTATGGCCTCACAGACTGGTTTGGGTTGGAAGGAACCTTAAAGACCATCTGGTCTACACCCCTGCCATGGGTAGGGACACCTTCCACTACCCCACGATGCTCCAAGCCCTGTCCAACCTGGCCTTGGACACTTCCAGGGATGGATGGAGCTGCCACAGCTTCTCTGGGCACCCTGTGCCAGGGCTCCCCACCCTCACAGGGAAGGATTTCTTCCTCATATCTGATCTAAATCTACCCTCCTTCAGCTTAAGGTTATTCCTTGTCAAAAATCCCTCTCCAGCTCTCTTTCTCTCTCCCTCCAGATCCCAAATTTACTTCTATTTTGGGAGGTAGGAGCACAGTTACCCTGTTCTCTACTTCTCCCAGCCCTGCAGATTTAAGCCCAGCAGAACGAGGTCAGCTTCCCCTCCAGATCTTTTGGGCTTGAACTGTCCTTTTCCTGATGGACAACTCATATCTCCAAATGCTCCAGGCATTCCCACGCCCTCCCTGCCCATCCAAGGCAGACATCCACATTTTCAAACCACCAGGCAGGGCCTTTGCCAAACTGCTTTTGTTGATTTCTTTTTTTTCCCAGTGGGATTCTGGCTGATTAAGCCTCGTGTACCTCTCCAAGGCTCCAGGCAGTGGGACACTGCACACAGCCTTTTGTGCTCTCCGTTGAGGGCCACGCTGAACGCTCCACGTGTGGCTCATAAAGCACTCCAGCTGTGCTGACTCAGAACCATTTGGAACATCTCTGCCTGCTAAGCTGAACGAGGCATCAAAGGCTCTGCCACCTTCCTGTTGCTTCCAGAAGTCAAAAGAAATTTGACTACTCGCTTTTCCTTGCCTTTACCCCAAAAGCTCGTCAGGAGGATCGTGACAAGGTTTGACAGTGCCCGAATGATGGAGAAGGAGTCAGTGTGACTGGGAAAGTACAGTTCAATCCCAGTTTTGTTCCTGCTCCCCTTGCCAGAGGGGCTGGTGATGTTCTGCACATCTGGAGGCAAAGCTGTGGCTTTGCACAGCCTTGCCCCAGAGGCCTGGAGCTTGTAAATCAGCTGTACTACAACATCTCACCTACATCAGCCCTCTGGCCCTTCCCTGGCATCCTGCATGTGCTGCTGTCTTGGCACACAACACACAGCCAGCCTGAAGCTTCCCAGAAGCTCTGAAACAGGCACAACACGGATCTGGGACAGGCCAGGCTGAGGCACATCTGTGTCCTACAGCCGTGGGCAATGAAGGGTTAGTTTCTCTCCAGGCTCTGAAGGCACATCTCTGAAGCATCAGGCTATTTCTGCTCAGCATGTCTGATTTCAGATGAGAGCTCTGCTGTGGGATAGAGCTGGCATGTGGGATAAGAGGGAATAAAATTATCCACAGGATATTTTGGTGCAGGGTTTCCTACACCTACTTCTATTGTCCTCCTCTGCCTGAAGGCTCCATCTGGTTTGTTCGTGGCTGGGCACAGGGGCTGGAGGGCGGCAGAAAGGGAAGCAAGGGGTAGGTTAAAGCAGGGTGCTGCAAAGGTTTATAACACCTGCAGCTACAAGAGACTGATTTTTGGGGTGATTTTACTATTATTATTTTTGGTTGAGTTTGGGACTTTTTTGTTGGGTGTCAGGTTGTATCCTGACTCTGGTGTTGCCTTTCCCTCGTCTTAAAATCAGAGCCAAACACGGTTCAAAGGGAGAAGGGGTTTACCTCGGTATTTATTTTAAGGATCCTTAAGGTGCTCTCTCCGCCCGGGTGGAACGCGCCGAGAGAACACACCGAAAATGCCCACACACGATCCAGTTAAGGCTTTGGAAATCAACATATTTGTCAAAGATTCCTCAATGAGAGGCTGGAGTGAGCCCCTTGTCGAAGGAACTTTTCCCGTGGATGAGCCTATCTTAGTTCACAGAACATGTTCTGGAGAGGACCTTGGTGTCTGGGGCTTTCTGACTCCCTACAGTGAGGCTTCCAGGATGTTTGGTCTCCTGGCTTAATGGAATATTGGGTCTATGCCAGTTATCAAACCTAAGAAATTACAAGTATGTAGGCTAAAAGCACTAAGGGTACGTAAAAGCTATATAAAAGGGGTATAAAAGAAAAAGCAAAAAATCCTCATGGCATTGCTGGCAGTTTGAGCCAGTGTTTCTGTATTACTACCTTTATCTTAATTTTCCAATCAAACTGTAATTCTGACTTGGGATCTCCCACTGGTTTGCTCTCAGACGAGTACAGCGCACCACACGGGTGACGGGGACGGCGCTGCCTTCCTCCCTGCGCCTCTCAGAGCAGGAGCAGCGCTGCCCAAGGTGCTCGGGCACCTTCCTGCCGCAGCCGGGCTGGGTGCTGGGGACAGCAGGGACTCTGCTGAGTCGGCCCCGGCTGTCGGGATGATGTGGCTCCAGCGGGATCTGTCACGCTCCAGCACCGTGCCTTGTTTTTGCTGGCGGGCAGGAGCTCAGCCACGGCCAGGCAAACCAGGGGGAGGGAAGCGGGGAGGAGAGGGGCAGACGAGATAAATAGGTAGCGTGAGGATAATAAAGGAGGACAGCTGGCCTAGAAAACTCGAGAGATAAATCGGCAAGGGGGAAAAATAAAACAATCCTGAAACTAATTCCAAAGCGTGAGGTTCCTGCTGAGCGCCAAGGAGAGAGGCACCTGGCAGCACCCACTCCCTCTGTGACTCCCTGGTGCCAAGCACTCCTGTGGCCAGCACAGCCACGGCGGGCAGCTGCCAAAGCCCTTCACATCTGCAGGGTTAAAGCCCTGGGAAAGCAGGTGGCTTTCCCCAGGAGCAGGGGACCCGCTCGGCAGGACAGGGGTGGCTGCTCAATCCGCAGCACAGACTCACCAACCCCGGCCATGCCGAGTCTCTGAGCACCTGGGGGATGCTAACAGGGCTGAAGGGACCAGCAGGGACTTGTCCTTGCCTCCACATTCCAGTCTTTTCCTTACCTTGTCTTTATTTGAGACTCCGAACCCCACCGAAGGAGCTGGGCAAGTGTCTCTGTAGTGCCTTAGTGCAGTGCTAAACCCCACAGAGCTCTGTGGAGGCCGGAGATGAGGGCTTGCCACCCTCTCAGCTGGGCCAGTGTGTCCACACAGAGCACCAGCAGTCACCAAAGCAGCTGAGGCTAAAGGATATTTTATCTTTCACATCCTGTGATGCACCACAGCACAAGATGTAGAAGGTCCATTAACCTCTTCAGCAGCAAAGACACCAAAAATGCACCCTGCTGACCTGAGCAGGATCTCACAGGAGGTCCAATGGCCCAGGCAGAGACACAAACCTCTCTCTCAGCTGAGCATCTTTCCCATGCAAATGAAGCTGGCACACAAACACGCAGCACTGGTGCGTTCACAGATGGCATCAGCAAGCAAAGTTTCCCAAAGATGGAGGGAAAGTTAGAACAGAATGAAACATGGGACCAGTGAGCAGCTTACACTTTCCAGATTGACAGAAAAAGGAACTACGAACGAAAACAGAGCCCAGCCTTTATTCCCTTCCAGCCACCCTGTCCACAAGCCTCTCCCCCAGCTTGGGAAAGGCAGTTTAGGCTGAATCCTCCCCACAGATACCCACCGCCTTCCCTCCAGCGCCTGGAGCCTGGCTCGGAGAAGTGCAAACAGCAGCTACAAAGTCAGAGCTAAGTGGCAGCTTCCCATCTCCCCAGCTCTAATTGCCAGCTGAGCAGACGGCTAATCTCCCGGAACGTGCTGTGATAAGGGTGCTGCTGAGTCCCCGTAATTGCTTAAGAGCTGCCATCGAGGATGCCGGGAATTGCCCAATTATTCTCCCCAGTTTCTCCACACCCCACGTTTCCTCCCTCCCCCTCTCTAAGTTTTGTAAATTAGAAAAGAGCTGCTTTTTTTTTTTCCTTTTTTTTTTTTCCTTTTTCTCAAAAACAGCTGGCGCAGGGTTCCTCAGCAGTTCAGTAGGGATGAACAGATTATATCTGGGCTGGCTAATCCTGTGTGGGCAGGGAGAAGAAAATGGGGGGGAGCAGCAGCGGGGATCCCACTGGAAGCAAAGGGGAGGGAAGGCTGCACTCACAGGTGATGCCTTGAACAGAATTCATCCCAGCAAGCCAGCACTGGCCCTGAGTAAAAATCACATCCCATTTCCAGCTCCTCGGTAGCTCTATTGAGCAATAAATCAGCTCTGTCCGAGCTGGCTGAAGCATTCACACTCTCACGGTTACCTTATTCAGTGCTGAGAAGTTAAAACCTTCCTGCCAAGGCCAGTGGGCTGGCGAAAGTCAAATATCCAAATCCCCTCAGAGCTCAGCAGTGAAAAACAAAACAAAAAAATCGCCAAAACCCACAAGACAGAGAACAAGTCCCTGAACTGCAGATCAGCTGCACATCTCCATTTGTTCAGCTGTTTTTCTCCAGGTGATGCAGTGGGCCAAGGAGTCATCTGGTATCACCAGAGAGGCAAACAAGCCAGGCCACTGTCTAATCCAATGCTGATCTACACACACAGGCAGCAGGGCTCAGCTCCCAGCCCTTGGCTATCTCTGCAGCTGTTTAAAGCTTGGTTTTCTCCCTAAATACCCCTTAGATGCCACTTTTAAGCCCCAGAGTGGCAGCTCTTCTTTGAACTGACAACACAGGCAGAAGTCTTCAATGCCACCAGAAGGACTGAGGGACTCAAAGTCCATTAATTTTTATGGGATCAGGTTTGTTCTTCTGTAAAGGTTTCCTGGGAGTGTGGATACAGACACGTTAAAGATGCAGCACCTCTTGCAGCACACCCAGGTGGGTTTTGGCTCCTTTTTGTGCTCTGCACTGCCAGCTCATGTCCTAACCCAGCTGCAAACCACAACAACCAGAGCATCTCTACCTCCAGCACATCTGCAAGTGGCTCTCCATCCCACAGCCCATTCCTCCTATTCCACACCTTGAAGGCACCAGACAGAACGAGTGTAATGCCAATTCCCACCCTGGTTTAGTTTTGGAAACCTCTCAGTGTCCCCTCTCAGCTGGATGTGAGCTCACACTGACCCCAAAGCCACTGAACACAAATCCAACCCCATCCCACTCACGGCAAGCTGGAAAGTGAGACGAACCAACAGAGGATGGAGATTCTCAGCGGGGGGGGGGCGGGGAATGGAGCAGAACAGGAGAAAAGATGACTTAAAATCCCACAGTGCACCTTCAGCTCAATGGATGTCACCCACCATGTTGCAGCAGAAGAGTCAGGGATCACTCAGGCAGATCTGAGCCGGAAGTTAATTTACTGAGTGGGTAATAGGCTGGTAAATAAGATAATATGTTGGATTTGCTGATCCTTTAATACCCACACATTCACTCATAGCTATTATACTTTGATATAAGCTGTAATTTGACATATAAACAAAAGTACAACAATGAACCCAAAACTACAGTGATTAACAAGACTACAGTTAGGTGGAACATCTAATTCACAGCTCCTGTGGCTGTTGGTGACCACCTGAGCAGATTTTCTCACCAGTGATGTTTTCCACCTTTCTTCACTCTGGCTGGGACATGGTGGGCTGTGACAGGAGCTGAAGAGTTAAAATTGCATCCCATGATTTTAATGAAATTACAAACACAGATATTTGTGCATCTCCTCTATAAATAGAGAATCACAGAGGGCTCTCATGCAAGCACATCCACTCCCAACACATCCAAGCACAGTCTCAGAGGTCTCTCTGGGATGTATTTCAAAATGACAAACATTTTGTTCAGTGTCAAGACAAATGTCTTGGGTCTTAGCAGTATTACACTCACAAATAAATCCTTGTTGTTGCTGCACAGCACATGTGGCAGCAGTGACAGTTTGCCATTTGTTCCCATTTTGCTGGGCCCATACTCCAGGTTCTAACCGAGTACAATTCCATGCTGATTCAATCCCAGAGCAATGATTTGGTTTATAGAATCATTTAGGCTGGAAAACACCTCTAGGATCATTGAGTCCAACCACTAAACATTGCACATGTTTAAGACAAAAGCTGTGGCCCTACTGCTGGTTGGGTCATAAGTGACATTTACTAGATACCACCAAGATTGGAACTGCTTTTTGAATTAAATATTTTTAAAATACTTTTTGAATTGAAATTATTTTCTCAGATTACCTTTTGAATCTCAGTCGGTAAGGTGCCCTCATCACCTTCCCTTATGGTTATTGCTGGATTCCACCTGTAACTGAGCTTGGATACAGCTGAGAGCTATGGAAACATCATTCTGTGTGATGCCAAGGGCATCTACAATTAGGTGGGGGTCCTTTTCCTTAATTCTTTGCTATTTAGACAATATACCAGCCAAGAGCCATTGACTAGTTCCCAATGCCAACAAAGAAGATTTTAACGGGTGTTCTTGCTTATACAAATCACTTGTTGCCAAGCTTAATTTATTTGCCAAAACTTCAGCATCCGTGCTGTTTATTTAAGGCTCCTAATCCTGTTCCTGGGATGCCAGTCACACCTCTCCTGGCTCATTTTGGAGAGGTGAGGGTTTACCTGTCCAATCCTGTGAGCAGCCTGTACAGATGTATTTAGGGATGATAAGCAGGGAGGTTTAAGTGCAGAGATATTAACCTGCAGTGACAGTTCCACTTGCCTGAGGCTCCAAAATGGATTAAGTATCACTTGTTGCTGGCCTGCCTATTTAATACCATAGGGCTCAATTTCAGAAATCCGTGTTCCAATTAAGGTTCCAACAGGGTCCAAGAGGCAGTAGGAGACATTGTGGGGGGTAAGGTAATTTCTGCTGTGCTGATATGAACAATCCCAGTTTCAATTAAGTAATATCTCCAAGATAATTTATCTATTTATGTCTGACACTATTTCTCTTTCCATGTCTTCCTCTGGTGTAACACTCATGGAACAGCCACCAGCCTGGTTAGATCTACACCCCTTTTCAAAGGAACCACATTGAAAACTAAGAAAGTACATTTCCACTTCATTTTTTGGGGGCTGTCATTCACATATTGTGCTTACATTTCCCTCTGCCAAATCCATGTTAATGGGTGGGACTCCTAAGTTTGTACAATTACAGCTTGCTTTTTAGTGATTGTTATGGCAATGCACTCAGGCTTAAACACGATTACAATCATTACCATATTGATTTGTACAAATAAAAAACCTGGGGGTTTTCACACCATCCATCAGGCTTGTTGATGGATAAACTAGATCTGGGTCACATTGCTGGGTTTTGGTATAAACCAGTGTGGTTCCTGGAAAGGGAAATAAGAGAAATCTCAGTGGGGAGACCCTGAGCTGGTTACCCTTTCCAGTGAGGGGCCAGGGAGTATCCACCCAACGTTAATGTGATGTTTAGCTCCACTGCTGTCTTTTGGTTTGATCTCTTTTCATAATGGGATAGTTTTTTAAAAGATATGGGGTTTGCCCTATTAGTGGCTTCAAGGCCTGGAAAGCTGAGACAGGGTAAAAAGTTGTTTAATGAATATATAGAGATAGCAGGGGTTTGTCTCTTTCCCCAGGGTCTATTCCCTTGCACAAGAAGCTGTTCAGTGTGGGATGGAATGTGATTAATTGTTAGAATCTGGTTCCCCTGTTAAAAACACCCCTGGCCCCCAAAAGCCATCTGCTTCACCTTGGGTTTAATATGATCTCCCCCAGTCAAAGAGACACCACAACTACCCAGCTCCACTCTTGCCAGGCTTCTGGCCACATTTTTCTTGCAAATTATTCAGTTGAAGAGGGTCCCACAGAATGGTTCTGGTGGTATTTCCTTGGTTACCCCCTTGGGGACCAAGGGCCACTTCAGTTTTAATGAGGGGCCACCTTAAACTGCAATTTACCTAATTCACTCTCTTCACTACTCGCATCCCTAAATTCCCAGTCAGGGTCCCTCCATATATCTCCAATCTTCTGGGGATGCAATTAACTAATGGATCTTTATGGGGCCTGTGGGATCAGGGACCCAATTTATCATAAATTCTACTTTGTCCTCTACTCTTTTTCCTTCCCCCCACCCCAGTTTTTTCTGCAATTGTTCTATTCACAGAGATAACAGCACTTTTTGTCGCTTTCTTTGTTCAAACTCATCTTGTAACATTCTCATTTCCTTTCCTTTGTATTCCTTACAATGACACGCTGCTTCCAAACACATTTACAACATCTTGCATATTATTCCCTTTTCTTCACCATTTTTCAGTTTCCCTCTCATGCAGTTTAACTGTTCCTCTATCTTTACCCCAATTACACCAATTTTTGAACACTCAATCCTCAAAAAGCCTTGGAGAAGGTCTAATTCCTTGCCTCCCTAAATAGCCAGTAATTGAATCTGCCACCCTACTGACTGTGCCAATTCTGTCACAGGAGAAGAGCCAGAGATCACTCAGGTGGATCTGAGCTGGGACTTGGTTTATGGAGTTCTAATCAGCAGATTTAGGCATGCAAATCCCAGTCCTGCCTCCCACCTGTATGCAGCAGACACAGCCTCCCATTGCTGTGCTCATCCCAGAGCTCCCACACTCCATAAAAACAATGGAATTAATTCCCATCCAGCCCCTGCAACACAGAAGCACCTCCAACCCTTTCCCATCCCCAGCACTGAGGGTTTTCCCAGTTTTCCCCTGCAGAGAAGCCAAACTCAGCCCTAAAACCAACCAAAATCCCAGAATCCCAGCTGCCTTTGCGTCCTCCAAGAAATCGTGGATCCCAATTCCTGCATCCCACTGGATAAGGAAGAGAAAAACAGGAATTCCGGAATCAGGAAATCATTTAGAACCTCAGAACACCAATAATTCCCTAAAATAGGAGCCACACCTTGTTTGTTTAGGATTCCTTTCCATGGATACAACCTTTGGAAAATCCACCTCCCAAATCCAAGCGCTGGGAGGTTTGGGAATCGCTTCCAGGTGGCAGCAGTTCCACATCCCCAATCCCACCCCTTCCTGGAGGATGGATTCCTAATCCAAAGCCTCTTGGGTCCCCTCCTACCCCACAGAAGACTCCAGGAGGTGACAAATGCTTCTATTTATTGGGATTGGGATCACAGAGGGCAGAGCCTTTTCCGGCACATTGCCAGGAGCATTCCCAGGGCAGTCAGGCTCAGCAGAGTGGCTGCTGTCAGCAGGAGCCCCTGGATCACCACAGGAATTCCTCCAGTGGCACCTGGAAGGGATAAAACCAATCAGCACTCATCTATTGGCTTCCCAGCCTCCATCCAATCCTTAGGAATCTTTGGGAAGGAGCCCCCAGAGCAGCTCTGGGAGGTTGTTCCAGGAAGTCCCTTTGTGAAATCACGGGGAATTCACAGTGGGATCAAGCCCCAGGTGAAGCCTGGAGATATGACCCCACAAAGACCCCTACCGTGGGTGGTGTTCCCAGCTGATCCCGGACTTCCAGAGGGGCTCATTAATCCCTGAGCCGGCCCCAGGATGAGCAGAGGTCCCACAGAGACATCGGCCTCAGTCGGCCCTAAGGGTCCACCTGGAAAAGACGGGAAGGAGTTCCCAGGAAAGGGAATTCCTGCACAGCCTGGATTTTGGGAATTACAGAAAGATGGACACTGGAAGAGCAGAATTCCAAGGTTTTAAATGCAAGGACACATTCAGAATAGAATCATGGAATGGTTTGGGATGGAAGAGACCCCAAAGCCCATCCAGTGCCAGGGGCAGGGACACCTCCCACTACCTCAGGTGGCTCCAGCCTGGCCTGGGACACTTCCAGGGATGGACAACAGTGCCAGGACCTCCCCACCCACATGGAATTTCTACCAATATCCCCCCAAAATTCCCTTTTTTCCTTTTCAAATCCCCTCTCTAAGGACACCAGAGAGTAGTCAGGTTGGCCTGAAGCTGTGCCAACATCTCATCCCAAGGGGCCCCTGGGGACACCTTTGGGACACACCTTGCTGGCCGGGTCCATCCCTCCTCACACGCCTGCCCATCCGTGCGGCCGGAGCGCGGAATTCCCGGGAATCTCCTCCAGGAGAGGGACAGCTGCCAGTGTCACAGCAGCTGCAGATGGCCGCTGTGCCCTCCAGAGGCGCCCACCTGGAACAGAGACACCCGTGACCCCCCTGCCACGGGCGGGTCCCTTCCCCACAGCAGGGACACTCACAGGCCGCTGGCTTTGCTGAAGGAACAGGCTTTATTCCAGGGATTCGGGGCTTGGGCTGCCGGGGACACCCGCAGGTGGCAGCTGACGTAGAGCTGGCAGGGGAAGGCAAGGAAAATTCATTAGTCTTCGAGATTTTTAGGGCTTTTTCCATGGAGAAACAGGGAAAGGAGGAGTGGGAACAACACCTCACCAAATTCCCGGCGTCTCCGGCAAATTTGAAGGCATCCACCAGGAACCGCAGTGACTCCGGCCGGGGCCGAGGGGACACGAAGGCTGAGCTGGTGTCTTCTGCCCTGCCGTCCACCAGGCACCTGGAGAAGGGCCAGGAAGCCAAGATTTTCCATGGGAGTCCAGGATTCTCCTTGGGAATTGGGGATTCTCCAGGCAGCCCCAGAGGCCGGCCTTACCCGCCCAGGTCGATGAAGGCGTAGCGGGGGGACGAGCTCCTGTCGGGGGTCGCGGTGGCCACGCACTGATCCACGAAGAGCCGTAGGGGCACGTGGCCCTCCGAGGTGACATCGGCCTGGAAGCGGAGGCTGTCCCCAAGCTGGAAGCCGTTGGAGAGCCTCTCCCTGCTCCAGTCATCTGGAATGCACATCCCAGGGGATGGATGGGGTCACTTTGGGGAGCTTTTAAATGTGCAGCAACCGTGGGGTGGATTTGGGAGGAATTTTGGCTCTGCTGGGGCTCCCACGATGTCCCCAGGAGTGGGGAGCAGGGGGACACGAGGCCACCAGGGCTGTACCCACCATCCATGAGGCGCAGGGAGAACTGGAGCCGCTCCTGGGCTGCCACCGTGGAGCGGAACGGGGCCCACGTGGGGTGCACGGCGCCGCTGCTCACGTTGCTCTTCCTAAAGGGAAGCAGTGGGAATTGCCAGGGATGGCACTGCCACCTCAGGGCAGGGGGAGCACGGGGACAGCCCCCAACACTCACCTGGGGTAGTGACACTCAATGAGGACCTCGGCCGGGGTGGCCCTCACGATGAGGGGGTTGCTGGAAGGGGTGGGTTTGTAGAACAGGGTCGTTCTGTAGATCAGGGAGTCCGGGGTCACCTGGAAGGAGGATTTGGGAGAAGAAAAAAAAAAAAATCAGGAAAACGAAGTCGGCACCAGCAGGGGCTCTGCTGAGACACAGAGGCCACATTCCCGATCCTATAGGACACCACAGAGCTCTGTGCTTGCATCCCAACAACAAGGCACCAGCTTGAAGGAGGTCACAGAGCCTCCAGGACTCGGGCACAGCACCTCGGGACCTGTTATCCCATATATTCCTGCATCCATGTCCAAAACCCACTGCTGAGTACGTACGTCATCCACAGTATCCATACCCCAAAATCCACCCCTGCTCCGGGCACTCCTCACCCCAAACCCGCCAGCACCCCAGGGCGAAGGTGTCACCCCTAGAGGTGCCCACCAGGGTGGGTGTCACCCGGGGACCCCAAACCGCATCCCCCCTCACCTGCAGGGTGCTGCCACACTCGTGCAGCGCGGCCACGAAGGTGACAAAGTCCTGGGCGGGGTTTGGGGACAGGGGCGGGCAGGATGCGGTGCCCAGGCTCAGCTCCGCTGCCCGCACCGGGCGCCCGGTGCCAAAGAGGTCCCTGCGCACGGTGACCGCCAGCTGCCCCTCCTGGCACCGCACGGCCACCGCGGGGCGCGGGGACAGCGCCCGCAGCTGCGACAGATCCACCCGCGCCCAGGGCTGCGACATCGGGGGGACACGGCTCCGGGAAGAGTCACCCCGCAGCCGCCACGTCCCGGAATTCCTCGGGGGAAAACCCCAGGGATCGGAGGATGCGGCCGCAGCCAACATCCAGCAGAGCAGAGCGACCCCAAAGCGGCTCCCAGACCCCATCCTGGCCCCAGGAAAAGCAGCGCATGGAGAAGGGGCTGCTCGGGAAGCCTTTTATGGGAGCATTCCCGGGCAATCCCAGCCGGGATAACGGGATCCAGCTGGGGGATCCCCGCCGGGATAACGGGATCCAGCTGAGGATCCCACTCGGGATAACGGCATCCAGCTGAGGATCCCACTCGGGATAACGGCATCCAGCTGGGCCCATCCCTCCCGAGGGTGATTCCCTCCGCCTGCAGCCGGGAATTGTTCCGTTTGTCCCACGTCCTGCCCGGCTGCGGTGGCATCACCTGTGTCCCCCTCGCTCCCTGAGCCGGAGCCGATTTTGGCCAGCGAGGCTCTCCCGGACATTTCCCGCCCCGATCTTCCCGGGAATTCCCCCAAATCCAGGCGGTGCGTTCAGAACTGGGGATGTGCCAACCCCACCCGGGCGCTTTGGGATCCGCCCGTGCCCGATTTCCCGGGAATGCGCGCCGGGGAATCGTGCCTGGCACCATAACGAGTCCATTTGCATAGAAAGCAAAGGGGCAGAGTCGGTCAGGGACTGGCAGGCGGAATCCAGAGATTAATTAGCCCGCGGTTGTTAATTGCGCTGATTGGCACCGCCGCTGGTGGGCACAGGAGGGTGACAGTGGCCCTGCGCAGCTGCGGGAGGGGCTGGGGACACTCAGGGGGGTGGCACAGCCCGGCCAGGACGTCCCCGTGCCCTGCGGGCATTCCCGGTGAATTCCCACTCCTCATCCATAGGGATGGGAGAGCTGGGAGGGATTTTAGCCTCGGGATTTACTCCTGGTGGTGTTTTTTACCAGGAAACGGGGCTGGAGCATTTTCCTTCCGTTTCCAGGATCTGTGGGATGGGTTTGGGATGAGGGGACCCTCTCCAGTCACTTGTAGGGGATGAGCCAAGCTCTGACCCAGCCCGAATTCCTGGTGGGAATTCTCGCCTCAGGTCCTGGTGTCCCCTGCAGCATCCATAATGTCACTCCCTCATTCCCGCATCCCCCTCTGGCACCATCCCTGTGTCCCGGCATTGTTTTCGGGTGTTTTTGGAGATGGTGAATAAATGATGGGACGCGGAAAACCTCTCCAAGCCTCTCCATGAATTCCACAGGAATGGGGCAGCTCCCAGCCCGGCTCATCCCGAGGCTGCCCTGGAATGTTTTATCCAGGGGGATAGGGCTGCTCGAGAGGCTCCAGAGGGATCCAGAGGGATGGGAGGGGATGTTCCTGCTTCCCACAGCCCCATTCCCTATCCCAACATCAGGAATGGCCCTGGAAGTCCAGGATTTGATCCTCCCAACCTCTGTGGGACCCAGGTCTCCAGGGATGGGCGCCTGCTCCCAAANGGGATGGGAGGGGATGTTCCTGCACCCCAAGGGATCCATGGGGATGGGAGGGGATGTTCCTGCACCCCAAGGGATCCATGGGAATGGGAAGGGACGTTCCTGCTTCCCACAGCCCCATTCCCTATCCCAACATCAGGGATGGCCCTGGAAATCCAGGATTTGATCCTCCCAACCTCTGTGGGACCCAGGTCTCCAGGGATGGGCGCCTGCTCCCAAAGCTCCATTCCTGCTATTCCAGAGGGAAGGATCCAGGACCCCAAAGAGCCCCGCACAGCCCCACCCCGAGCTTTCCCTCTCCAGCGTGGATTTCTCACCCCCTGGAACAGCTCAGCACCTTTGCAGGTGAAGGTCCCAGCCCTGTGGGTCACTCTGTGTCAGTGCAAGACCCCCCAAGAAATCTCCCACCCTGAAGGGTGCCTCCAGCTCCCGAGCAGCCAAGTCCTGCATGAGGGGTCGTTCGGGTGGGTACAGGAGCAGCGTTCTGCCCAGGATGAAAAGATCACAGCGCTTCCATTCCGTACAAACCCACAGCTGAGCCCTCCCTGAGCCCTCCCTGAGCTCTGTCCCGCTGCCCTGCCGCTGCCCTCCAGCCCGGGGCCGTTTCTGCACCGCTGCTCCCGGGCGATGCTCCGGAGAGCCGGACCCGCGCTCCCGCTGCCTCCTCCTGCCACGCCGAGCCGAGTGCTCTTCCTTATGGATATTACACTCGGCTGACCCTCGGGAGCTCCAGGAAGCCTTTCCACAGCTGCTCCCCGTGCAGGAGCCCGTGTGTGAGGCGGCAGCAAGGCAGCAGACCATATGCTCCAGCACGGGGGACAAAGAGCCACTCACTGAGACAGCGCGGCTGTGATGAGCCATTGTCATGACTGATGGCACGAGGACTCTGGGGGAGCAGATTTTCACAGCAGATAAACCCTAATGAACGGAGAAATAACTTCCCGTGATGAGGGAGATGTACAGAGTTCCAAAAGCCACGGTCCTGCGAGGAAGGAAACACTTGATTGCCAGCAAGGCCACGGAACTCTGCTACCCGGGCAGCAGAGCTGAGAAAATGCATCTTCCTGCTGGCCTTGGGAGCGGGGAATGAGCCCACACTTCCGTGGAGGAGGAGGAATAAGAGCACAAGGGGTGGCAGTGGAGCAGAACAGGCTCACAGGGCTGGGGGCTGCACATCTGCCCTGGTGCTGCAGCTTCTCCTGCTGCAGAGAAAACCGTGCAGCTAAAACACATCTCCTGCAGCACCCTGAACCCCCTGCAGAGGGGAAACTGAGGCACGGAGCCAAAGATGCATTCCTGCAGAGCTGGCCATCGTCACACTAGGGAGAAGAAAGCTTTGAAACTCAGTATTGGTCTCTGCACCTCACAAGTTGGTCCCTGTAAGGAAACTCTGTTGTCTGATATCGGCTTTAGCACGTGCCACAGCTTTCCCCACTGCCTGGGAGGGAGCTTTGCCACAGGAACTGCTGCCGAGCCACCTCATATTAGAATTTACTCCAGCTCTGCCTGGAAGCCTGCCCCGTGCTTTCTATTTTTAGCTGCAGGCAGACCTATTCATATCAGTCAGTGCTGAAACTCAGGTCCTTTCACAGCTTTGGCGCAGTAATTCAGGGACATGCATGAAGCCAGGTTCTCAGCTCTGAGGACAGCTCAGCAGGATAAATAATAAACCCATGAGCTGAGTGCTCCCAAGCCTGGGGGGACACGGGGTGTGCTTTGCTAAAGGCATTCTCATCACATATATTTATTCCACGGGATCGCACCACTACTTAGGTGCAGAGAAAATCATGGGCTTGGATGTGATTTACCAGCTCATAAACTGCCAGAAAAGCAGGAGAAATGGGATGAGAGAGGAAGGGTCCAGGAGAAGTGGAAACAGCTTCACAAAGCTCCACACTGGTGGTGGTTTTCTCTGCCTGTTAATTATTTTATCTTAAAACGCTTTTAGAAGAGAAAAACTTAATTAGTGCTTAACACAGGACACGTAAAAAATGTGTGCTTTTACAGCTGTTCACGGTGAGCACACGGAGGGTAAATCCCAGAGGTCTGCAATAACTCAGGGTGATCTGAGTAAACCAATGCAAGACACAGATGTTTGGTGATGGAGCTCCCCATCAGCCAGACATTGTTCTGATGACTCTTCATCATGCTTCCCCCTTCACGTGTGGGACAGCATGTGCCAGATCTACCCAGGTAGCTGACAGCCTGACAGATGGAAAAGCTCTCAGCACTGAGACTGATACACACCTCCTCCCCGAGAGCGCTGACGTTGCCCCCGACATCATCATCACCACACTTCATGGAAGCTAAACCCAACCCTGACAGGGGAAAGCTGAGCACACACCCAACCCAAAGGCAGCTCTTCCCCCTGCTTGGAGGAGAGTCACAGCCAGACACCGCCAGTCCAGCTGACAGGCATTGTATGGGCAATATCTCTGGGTTTAATCCCACCGGTTTTCCCAAGAAGGAAACCCCTCGCAGAGCATTTAAGTGGGATTCATCCTTCCTGGCTGCAATTCTTGCTCCTGACCGTGGCAAGCGAGGAGCCTGAGGCTCTTGTGCTGCAGGGTGCTGCAGTGACAGAGGTGGCAGGAGGGTCTCCACGCTTGCACACGCTGCTGGTCACTGCCCTTGGTCACTCAGGGTGGCACTGGCTGAAGGCAGCCCCAGCCCTTCCTGCCCCGAGGTGTCAGCAGAGCCTAAAGATGCCAACCTAGAAACAGAGACTGGACAGGAGTAAGGGAATAAAGGTGGATATTTATTTGAAAGGCCTTCAGAGGTACACTCTGGGCAGGCCAAAGGCTGCACCCAAGATGGAGCCCGAGTCACGAGTTCTTCACACTTTTATAGCTTTGCTCCATTTGCATATCAACTCAGTTTCACTAATTAAACTTTAGCTAATGATGTAATTTCCCCTCAGTTTGCCCCCCTTCTCAAGATGCTGGTTTACACATTTTGGGCCTAGGACAGTCTGGGTGTCCTTGGAGAGCAGGGCTTTGTTATGTCTATCTTAGCATGAGAGAACAGCAATAGGCTAGAAGACACCTTGGAGTTACACACAAGGAATACAGAATTTGAAAAATATAAAAGCTAAAGCATAAGGCATCATTACAAACGGGCGAGTGCTGCTTCTCCCATCCACGCACTTTCCAGGAGAAGCAGCGTCAAATTAATGGACAGAGAGAGCCCAAAAAAACCCCAACAAAGTGTGCGAGCATATTAAGTCCTTTTCCATCCCCAGTTTATGCTTCAGCTGCTACCTTGAGACTGGCACAGAAGCCAATGTGCCGTTTGCTTCACACAGCTCCTGAGATCTCCGTGGCACCGTTCACGCTTGGGTAGCTCAACTTCTGGAGGCCATTAGGCAGGGTAATTTCACCAGTTCCTAAGCAAATGCCTGGAGGGGTCCTTGCAAAGCCAGTTCAGCGCAGCTGAAATATGGAGGAAATGTTCGTTTGAATCCTAAGGAGAAATGTAATGACTGCTTTGTAGTAAAGCACATTCAAATCAGCCCCGCTTTGGCTGATCAAGGCACAATCTCATCAGCAATCTCCAAGAAGAAATACTTCTGATCCAGAAAGTGAGCTTAACATCTTTGTGGAAGAGTTTTCATCAGCTGACAACACCCATTTTGGGAAAAATTAGCTCACAGCATCACTCAGGTGCAGACTTTAAAACAAAGGCATTTTTTTCTCTTTTCTATTTTTTCCCTTTTTTCCTAATTTTTTTTTTCCTTCTGAAAAGGCACTTTCCATTTGATGGGCCCACCTCCACTGAGATGCCAGCTGGCCAAACACATCTGGGAGCTGTGGCCTGTTTGTTCATTGATGTGTTGGTGAAAACAGGGCTCTGCAGAGCAGCTTCCACATCTGTGTGTGGGTGCTGAGTCCTGAGCAGGGTGGTTGGGACTGAACTTGGTTGCAGGGCTCAGGAAATTGGAACAAGCCCTTGAAAAGCCTGGAAGTAACAAGGCCCTGAGGTATCCAGGCCCAGCAATGCAGCACGGAGGGCAAAAACATGGAGCAACCATTCTGGGAACAAGGAACCAGGGTAAGTGTCACTGGTGCCACCAGTTCAGCAGCAGCACGAGGAGGAACTAAGTGAGAAGTCCAAAGGAAACACTGTGGGTTCACTGGCAGCTTGTGCAGGCAGGGGAAATAGTCCCTGGTGGGGTGTCTGTGCTGGTGTCCCCAGAAAGGTGACACAGGAGGCAGAAGGGATGGGTCCCAGCCCACTCTGGGTGACAAAGCAGCTTTGGAAGTTGTTGGATCTTACTGTTTTGAGGTGCAGGTCCTCCTTGGCAATGTTTCACACAGGAGGATGGGTGTGCTCCTCTCTCTGCCTTGGAAATGGGAAACCAGAAGCAGAGAGCTGCAGCAGTGGGTGAAAACAGCCAAGTTTGTCCCATGGCTGATGGAGCAGAGCCCAAGCCTGCAGGCTGTCTCCTTCAGCTCCAGACCTGTTCCTCTGCCCAGCCAGGCACCTGCAAAGGCTGCTTTCCTCCAGTCCCACCTCTCCTTTCACACCTGTTTTGTGTGTGCCAAACAGGACAGGAGGCAGGTGGCTTGTTAGAAACTGTCCCTGCACCATCCAACCTTGTGAATGTGCAATGTGCACTGCATTGTGATAGATGTCTGGGGACCCGACAGAATTAATTAAAAGAGAAGGAGACAGGACAAGTGTGAAAGGTGCTTGTGGAGAGCAGCAGGCCGGGGTGTATCAGCAAAGGTTGAGAGAGCTGCAGGAAGAAAGCAGGGGGCTATCAGTGCTCTCATTGCTGTCTTATCCGGGCACAGACTGGCACTTGGCCTCGGCAGCTGCCAGCTCTTGGGTGTGCTCAGCTGTGCGTGCTCCTGTGTGTGAGGGCACACAGATGTTCAGTTAACGAGGGGCTGTGCACCAGCACTGTGCCCTGGACCATGCTCGTGTTCAGGCAGGAGCATTTGCCAGCAGAGAGCAGCAAGCAAACCCCAAGGAACCCAGTTTCCTCCATGTGGGACAAAGTGTGGGGCCGACACAGAGGGTCCTGCCCAGTGCCCTTGGGCTGAGTGTCCCTGCAGAGGAACCTGTGCAGGTGGAGGGGTCAGCCCGGGTGTCTTTCCATGCCTTTGAACAAAGGGTTCTATTAAAAAAAAAACAAACAACTCATATGCAAGTTTGGGTGGAAATCAAAAATCCCTGGTCCCCTCCAGAAAGGGGATCCTTTCTCTGTCTGCCCCAGGCAACCTCAAACCTCAGCCCCCAAGCAGCGAGTGAGGAAGGAGGACTTGGCCCTCACTTTGATCTCCTCTCCCAGGGGCTGCGCTGTCCCCAGCGCAGAGGGGCTGCTGTTCCTGGGTGGGGAGCTCAGCTGCCAGCTCCAAGGATAGCACAGAGCGTGATTTGCCTTTGGTAACGCCCACCTACATTCCCCCGATGTTTAGGGGCTGCTTGATCTGCGTGGGATTTTTTCATCTCCAGCACCGACAATCCTCTGATACTGCCTGTGCTTTGCTTTGACTCTAACCAGAGCCCTGAAGTTGTTTCTCATATCAAACGCTCCCAGTCAATCTGATTTTTAGAAAACACAGCGCGTCTGGGGAGAAACCTGCAAAATATAGAACACATTCCCCATTTGCATCCAAATGTTGAAAAACCCCATCACTCCTCTATGGCACAACATATCAGCACTACACCCGCCATGAAATATTCATGGCCATTTATTATGATGTTGTTTATTATCCTCATAAAACTTTCCAGCAATCAGTTTCTTTATCTGCTCAGCCTGCAGCATGGATGGGTGCTTTTGTGTCTCCTTCAGTGCTGCCAGTGTTTGGATTCATCCAGGGCCTCTGTCACTGTAAGAACAACACCACTGCTATCCCAAGCTCAGTCCATCCCGGGCTGCTTCCCTGCTTGTGGCATCAACAGAGCACTAACTGGGATCTGTAGGTGACCATGACATCCTCTGCCTGTATTAGGTGGCTGGAATGGAATGAAATTCAACCCAAGATTGACTTCTTGAGCCCAGTGTGACAGCACAGGGAGCAGAAGAATTAAACAGTGCTGCCAGTCTGATTCCTAAAAAGGCCAACCTAGAAACAGAGACTGGACAGGAGTAAGGCAATAAAGGTGGATATTTATTTGAAAGGCCTTCAGAGGCACACCCTGGGCAGGCCAAAGGCTGCACCCAAGATGGACCCCGAGTCACGAGTTCTTCACACTTTTGTAGCTTTGGGCCATTTGCATATCAACTCAATTTCACCAATTAAACTTTAGCTAATGATGGAATTTCCCCTCAGCTTGCCCCCCTTCTCAAGATGCTGGGTTACACATTTTGGGCCTAGGCCGGGCTGGGTGTCCTTGGAGAGCAGCCTGGAGAGGCTTTGTTCTGTCTGTCTCAGCATGAGAGAGCAGCAGCTCACAGGCTACAGGACACTGCAGAGTTACACACTGGGAATAGAGGATTTGAAAAATATAAAAGCTAAAATGTAAGGCATCAAGTCCTGCTTGGGTTGGGAGGGCAGTGGGGCACAGCGCTGGTCTCACTGTCCGTGCATCCTCCAGGTGAGGTTAAAAAAGAGAAGGGAAGCTCTCAGTGAGGACAGCTCCTGAAGGTTTTACGGCAACTGCCAGATTAATGTTAATGTAAGCTGCTAAAAGATTTTCAAATGGATTAGTTCTCCATTTCCTCCTTGGCACCCTGAGGGGCTGGTGCCGGAAGAACAGACCTGAATCACCTCTGCAACCACAGAGTCCCCTCCTGGCAACAAAGCAGAGGCAAGGGCTGGACCTGGAGGGAGTGTGTGAGAAAGACAGAGATACTTTCTGGAACAGATTCAGGTTCTTTATAGCAGGACACTTTGTAAGAGTGCCCATTCTGAAAACCTTTTATTCCTCCTGCCAGAGCTTTCGAGCCCTGCCCTTTCCGTGAGGAGGGGAGTAAAAAAAGATCTCGGAGGACAGCGAGAGCAAGAGCTCTCCTTTCACAGGGATTGCAAAGCTGAGTCTCAGCGGAGTGACCTTGATGCAACCTCTTGTTTCAAACACACAGCAAACATTTCTGCGTTGAACAAACTGCTGCAAGAGGATTCAGGCTCCTCTCTTGCCAATGCACTGGCGCTGCTTTTCCCCAGAGCGCAGCGTCTTCCAAAAGCAAACGGCATCAGCCTCAGAAAAATAAATAAATCTACTTCTCACATCATTTCATCTCCTGATAACAGTAATGAACTCAGTCTGTGGCATTACTGGGAATTAATGACTGCCTGCCTCCTGACTAACCAGCTCTTCCCGGGCTATCATAAATTCCCGGGAACTGCTGTGAACCACACATCGCCCGGTAAGCTGGAAATGAAGACATTGTCCAGAACCCCGGGGCACACATAGAGTGTGCCAGTGCCACCTGGAAGCCTGGGAACGGAGATGAGCTCCCAGATAAACACTCCCAGATAAACACGCTGCTCTGCCCTGATGGCTCACCAGGGGCGAGCACCGGGAGCTGCTTCCTGGGGCTCCCTGCAGGATCCCAACCCTGGTTCTGCATCACTCCTCCAAAATAATCCGGCTGCAAGCAGCACGCAGCACCCTCGGGGAGCTGCTCCTCTGGGTAATTAACCTCACGCTGCGTGCCACAGCGTTAACCTTTTTCCTGGCTATCTCTTCAGCCTCACGACGCTCTTGTCAGAGAGATTAAAGAGCCTCTCCGAAGCTGCCCCTGGATGCAGGCACTTCCAGACCATTATCACATCACCTCCAACCTGCTCTTAATAAACTAAAAGAAGGTGCTTCATTACTGAAGCCAAGCTCTGCAGCTCATACCTGCTTGGCTGTTAGAAACCATCATGTCCCACACGCCAGGCCTCTTGGACTTTGTGCCTTTCAGATCACACAGCTTTCAGGGGGAAGAACAAGAGCTGGTAAAATTGGCATGTCTATATATTTATTTAAATATTGAGATTTCCCGCTCTCCCGGTTGCAAATGTAAATTTGCGTGTAACTAGCTCCAGTAATTAGGGTTAATGACTAAAGGGCATTTGGAAATGGTACAGTTTGTGAAGTCCTCCATCAGAGAGGACTGATTAGGTTTGCTTCTCCTTTTGAAAAATAAAAATTTCTGTCATCAGCTGTTCATTGGACATGTCTGTCTGGACTGCTTGTCTCAAGTAATTCAACTAAATTAACAGATTTAGTTATCATGTATTAATTACAGGCCATGCCCAGATTTCTGTGAGTTCAGCATTCCACTGGCAGAACAGATAGGGGTATGGCCGAGAGTGGAATACCTTTTAATTTGGAGGAAATACAGCTGGTACATCAAACCAAAAGGCTGAGCAGCTCCACTCCAGCCCATAGCTGAATTCATTTACTGTTGGGTCTCACTTTTTCCGGAGTCATCCATCCAAACCTTATTCTCCAAGGACAATCACTGTGCAGCGCAGGCCGGTGCAGGAGAGAGATTTGTCTCCTGACAGATTATCCCCAGGGAGAACCAGCTCAACGCTCCAGGGCCTTGGAGAAGATGAGGCCTGAAAAATAATTCTGCCTTACAAACGTCTTCTTCTTCCCTTCTGCAGGCACCAGCCCTGCCCTTGGGCCCCTCAGGGCAGAGCTGGGCACACAGGGGCTCCCAGGCCAGCATCCATCCTGCCATGGGAGCTGGGTCATGGATGTTGTTGAGCCCAGTGGCTGTAGCTATGTCCCTCCAGATCTTTAATTAAGGCAGCCTGGGCTTCCAAAGCAGTGGGGTGTGAAAGCAGCACCTCATAAAAACATCCCAGTCCCAATAACACTTCTAAATCAGCTTCCTGGGACGCAGCTGTAACGAGCCCCCTGGAGAAGCCGTGGAAGCAAAGGGAAGGTTTTATTGGCCCTTAATTATGAGCTCTGGCACAACCCTCTGCATCTTGTTCCCTGCAAAACAGCAAGGAGGAGCACTCCAGCTCTGCGTCACCTCCACCAGCAGCTCCCCACTGCTCCCACACCTTGCCACACACGAGTGCAGACACTGCCACAACTGCAGCCCACTTCTCATTCTCCAAAGGCCCAGAAATCAACAGTTTTGCCTCTTTCCTCTGCTGTTTTTCTGGTGGTGACCCGTGTACAATTGATTGAAGCCTCGTGACACGCCAGCTGCTCCCAAGTGCCGTGCTGCAACCTTGAGGAAAGTCCCACAGGTCAGCAGGCCACAGACTGAGAGCTGCCGAGCTGAACAAGTCCCTAGAGGGGGAACCTTGTGATTAAGAGCTCTTTAACCCATCTGAACCCCTGGAGGATCAAAGGCAGCAGCTGGAAGGCTGGGTATGTTCAGTAAGACATGGTTAATTGTGGAAGCAATTAGCCCCTGCAAGAATTCACCAGGTACACGATGGATTCTCCGTGTCTGGAAGTGTTTAAACCTCAGTGGAGATCTTTTGGAAAGATAAGCTTATGTTTGACCAGGGTGGACAGGCTTAATACAGGAAAAGCCAATTTTATGCAAGAAGGGATGAACAGAATGGTCTTTTGAGCTGGAAAAAATCTCTAAAATCTATGAAACTATTAATAGAGAGTGAGACATTTCCAGTGGGTTTGACAGCTAGATGACAAATCTGTGTTAAATTCCACAGGATCCAAAGAAACCACTCAGCCTCTTTTTCTGATATCCTCCAAGGGGTTTCCCAGTGGGGGATTTTAGCTTTCCATTTTTTAGCTTTAGAATAATCTTCCAAACTGGAAAAACTTCTCAACCTCCCCTCCTCTCACCTCCCCCTGCTCCTCCATCCTTTCCTCTGTCTCGGAGAGTACGTGCCAAGCTGTGCGTGGGTGAACCCCTGGGAGAGGCAGCGGCAGAGCCATCCCACATGTGTGAGGAACACAGCGGTGGGCACAAGTAGGAGAAGCCAAACTTTGCTCTTTCCCAGCCCAGAGTGATCTCAGAGCCTGGGCATCACCCTCCTTGCCAAACCTGGAGAAGCCCCACGGCACGGGGAGGGAGTGGCTGCACCCATTTTGCTGCTCCCAGAGTAGTTTGGGTTATCAATATTTCCCTGTTAATTCTGCTGTGGAGCCCGATCTTCCCAAATCCATCAGGGCACAGCAGCCGTGGCTGGGGCTGTCTCATCCCCCTGATGCCTAAAGAGGCCAACCTAGAAACAGAGACTGGACAGGAGTAAGGGAATAAAGGTGGATATTTATTTGAAAGGCCTTCAGAGGCACACCCTGGGCAGGCCAAAGGCTACACCCAAGATGGACCCCGAGTCACGAGTTCTTCACACTTTTATAGCTTTGCTCCATTTGCATCTCAACCCAATTTCACCAATTAAACTTCAGCTAATGATGTAATTTCCCCTCAGCTTGCCCCCCTTCTCAAGATGCTGGGTTACACATTTTGGGCCTAGGCCGGGCTGGGTGTCCTTGGAGAGCAGCCTGGAGAGGCTTTGTTCTGTCTGTCTCAGCATGAGAGAGCAGCAGCTCACAGGCTACAGGACACTGCAGAGTTACACACTGGGAATAGAGGATTTGAAAAATATAAAAGCTAAAACCTAAGGCATCACCCCTCCAATACTGGAAGCAGTCGTGAGGCTCATGGCATGCTGCAGGTGATTTAGGGTTAATAACTGCTTCCAGGACCAATTGCTTTGGCCAAGGCTGCTGGGTTTGGTATTTTATATGTGTATTTTGAAAAAGATGGCAGATAATTGAAGTTGCAGAGCAATTCCCAGTCAGTCATCACCCTCAGTGGACTTCCATCCCCACCAAAATAGAAACCTCTGACTTAGACATGCTGCACCCTCCTTCCCAACCTTCCTCTGCTGTGCTTTCTTAGCAGAGAGACTCTTCAGGAAAGCCTGAAGTACAGGTTTTGACCTTCTCCAGCAGCTTCTTGTCTGTCTTGAACTGGGGAGCTCCTTAGCAAGATCAAGGAGGAAAAAAACCAAGGGTCAATTGAAAGTGGAAGAAATTAATGAAAAGGTGGCCAGGCACACCAATATTAATTAAAAAAATGTATAAATATTTAGGCCATTAAATGTAAAAGCAGTCAGCCTCTGAATTTTGGTGGAACTTCCTGACAAGCATGACAGCAGGACCCTGTACTGGAAAAATCTGCTCTCCTGTGAGGTTGCCAGTCCTTCAGAGAGCAAAGAGGTTAATGAAAGAGAGGCAGAAAAGATTGCAATGTTTCCTGCACTTCCTTGTAATTTAAATGTGTGCTAAGTACAGCATTCTGCCAGAAACCCCAAGTGGAAGAAGTAAAATAACAACCACCTGAAGGATTTAACTCAGAAGTCCCCAGCTGAATTTATATTTATAACAGGAAGTTTGTATAAACGTGTGGAAAGCCAGGTAAAAAAATACATAAGCAGCAGCCACTGCTGAAACTTCTGGAAGGGGAGTGATTTGCAGAAGAACCCAAGACTTGGACAGGCCTTTTGAAGGTGGCAGTCCTCCTCCTCACAAAGGGGCTTGTGATCCTCTTCTGTGCACAATTCACTGTGCAACACAGCAGGGGTGGGAAAGGATCTGGTTGATGCCTGAAGAGGCCACCTAAAAACAGAGACTAGACAGGAGTAAGGGAATAAAGGTGGATATTTATTTGAAAGGCCTTCAGAGGCACACCCTGGGCAGGCCAAAGGCTGCACCCGAGATGGAGCCCAAGTCACGAGTTCTTCACACTTTTATAGCTTTGGTCCATTTGCATATCAACCCAGTTTCACCAATTAAACTTTAGCTAATGATGGAATTTCCCCTCAGCTTGCCCCCCTTCTCAAGATGCTGGNGGCTACAGGACACTGCAGAGTTACACACTGGGAATACAGAATTTGAAAAGTATAGAAGTTAAAACCCAAGGCATCATGGTGACCTGGAGCTGGATTTCAAAAGCCAAGGAAGATTTAGCCCTTGGATCCTACAGATCCTGCAGTCCTGCCTGTGCTGAGTTACACCAGCCTGGCTCAGGCTGGGAAGGGCCGTGATGGATGCTGAGCCAGGGAGCAGGATCAGCTCAGGAAGGGCAGGAAGGCAGCCCAGCAGCGAGGCTGCTGCAGCAAAGATCATGGAAAATGGGGTGGCTTTGGGCCCCACTGAGCTGCAGTGGGAATGGGTGCCCTGGGAATGCAGAAGTGAGCAGGCAAGTCCACAGGGCACAGCACTCGAAACACTGCTTCAGTGGCCATTAAAATCTCCCCCTAACATTCCCACATGTGTCTTGAGGCAACTTGTGGGGCCACCCAAGGTGAGAGGGACTGGGGAGGTGACCTCCTGCCAGAAGAAGACCCTCCAGCACTGCAGATTGCCCCACAGTTTCCTTGCCTGTCTGTGGTTGCCTTCTTTCTGCAGATACCACCCAGAGGGTCGACCTGTCATTCCCCATCTCCTCTCCCTCCCCAGCCCTCTGCAGCTGGCAAACGATGGAGCTGCCAGGCAGAAGTTTGCTCTGCCTACGAGCAAAGCCAGCAGTGCTCTGGAAACCTTGCCTCCCCTCCTCAGGAGATGTGTTTTGTCAGTGCACTGACACGGCGGGGCCAGAGCTTCTCTCTCTTATTCCATGGGAGCTATTCCTGCCCCAAGAAAGAGCAGAGGGGAGAGATGAACACAACAGTGCAGGAGTGAGAAAGCCACGTGCACAGAGGGCTCCCAGAGAGACTCAAACTGCAGCTAAGGTACTGCTTTGTCCCTTATCAACACACCGTCCCCTCTTGTCACCTGCTGTCCTGGCCCTGGCAGCCCTGTGAGGTGCCTCTCCCAGGTTCTAAGTGACACAAACACCCTGCCTGTTCCCTGGAAATGCTGAGCTAGTCAAACAAACCCTGGCCGGGCTTCTGGCTTTGCCCACAAAGAAAGTGGCTGATATTCATAGAGCTGCTCTCAGGCAGCAAAGCTTTTTTGTTTGGTTGGTTTTTCCTTCTCTGTTTTATCTGTGTCTTGGTTCTCAGCTGGTTCTGAGCACAACCAAGAGGCTGCAGGAGGGGCCAGGCTGCAGTGGGTACATATCAGCACAGCCTTGCTGATTCAGAGTGACCAAGCATCTGATAGGAATCGTCCCAGATCAGCAGCGTGTGCTTGGTGACTCCTGGCACTGCAGAAGTAGAAACCACACAGAAAGACCCTACAGATTTGATTTCTCATCCCTCTCCACACAACTCGAGCCCGGGAGCCACAGTGACAGGCAGCTTTGCCCACCACTCCCAGCCCCATCGAGAGTGAGGCTAGGGAAAGGCAGATGCTGTGCCATCTCCTTCTGTCCTGGCAGGAGCACAGTGCCCTGTTTCAAAGACAGCAAGAGCTCTGGGATCCTTCAGGTCACTCTGGAGTTGGCACTTGCCTCCAGCTCAGCTGGTCCCTCAGCGATGGAGCACTGCAAGGTTTGTAAGGCACTTTCCCCTTAACAACCCAGATCTTCTATTTCAGCTCCTCATGCCTTTTTGGAAGCTGTTCTGCCTTCACCCAAGTTAAATTATAAAGGCACCAACACCACCAAAAAAAAAATAACAGGTTCCTCTAGAGCTTTTTAGCGATGTTCCTGGTCTAACAGAGATTTACTTTCCCCAGAGAAGGCTGTAGAAAACATTGCTGTTCCATGTCCATCTGTCTGCTCTCCCTCTTGTCCATTAGCTGTGAACAGCTTGCAAGAGAAAACATGCCTGAAAGCTCAGGTGTGCTCCTGAGCTGTGGCTGGGATACACCTCTAAATCAGGGTTTGCACAGCAGATCCTTCTGGCCCTTCTTCTTCTCTCACAAGAGCAGCTGAGGGGTTGGTGGAGCTTTAAAGCCAGCGGACAGTAAATCCACATGGCACTCACTCCGTTGTGTGAAGATTCATGGCTGTGTTCTCTGAAGGTCAGCTTCGTCTGCTGCAGGCAATTAGGGATAATCTATGGCCCCTGCTGCAGCACCGGCCCTGGCCGTATGCTCCCTGTCAGCGCCACACCATTGGGCAAATAAAAGTCACAACTGGTCAGTGTCCTGGAGAAATGCTGTGGGAAGAGCAGGAGGAGGCACAGAGCTCTTCATTTCATGGCAGGCTCCCAGGGATCTTGCTTCTCTGAGAAGCTGAGGACTGGCAGAGGGGGACGGCCGCCAGCACCTCACAACTTCTGTCCCAGCACTGTCCCCACATGATGCCTTACATTTCAGCTTTCATATTTTTCAAATTCTGCATTCCCAGTGTGTAACTCTGCAGTGTCCTGCAGCCTGGGAGCTGCTGCTCTCTCATGCTGAGACAGACAGAACAAAGCCTCTCCAGGCTGCTCTCCAAGGACACCCAGCCCGGCCTAGGCCCAAAATGTGTAACCCAGCATCTTGAGAAGGGGGGCAAACTGAGGGGAAATTCCATCATTAGCTAAAGTTTAATTGGTGAAATTGGGTTGAGATGCAAACGGAGCAAAGCTATAAAAGTGTGAAGAACTCGTGACTCGGGGTCCATCTTGGGTGCAGCCTTTGGCCTGCCCAGGGTGTGCCTCTGAAGGCCTTTCAAATAAATATCCACCTTTATTCCCTTCCTCCTGTCCAGTCTCTGCTTCTAGATTGGCCTCTTTAGGCATCACACAGAGCTCACAGGGCTCCCTCCAGCACCCACGGCCCTTTGCTCTCTCCATCGCTCTTTTATCTCCTTCATCCTTGAGCATTCCATCACTGGCTCACCCTCCCTGCCCTGCCTGGAGCCCTGGTGCCTTCCTCAGGGGAAGGACTCCTCCTTCCTGCCCTGGTCTCCCTCTGCACCTGCTTTTTTGAGTATTTCTCTGTTTGCAGGCAGAGATGGAAGCAGACCACGTGCAATTTCCTCTTTTACATGCTGGAGTTGGAGGACCTCAAGGTTTGGGGATGGCAGGAGGCAAAGAAGGGCTGTTCTGGAGTGGAGGCACAGGGGCAGGGAGAGGTCCCAGATGCCTGACAGACCCCAATGCCACACTGAGTATGCTAAAACCTGGATTCAGGAAATAATTTGGAGATCTGAGCCTGAAAGCCTTGACTTAAAGTTACTTTCTCATGGTTGCTCACTTGGTGGCATCTCTAAGCATGAAGGGGCCTCGGGATCCCACATCATTTATGCCACTGAAACCAGGATCAGAGACAGGGCTACAACCCTGACCTGCTGACCCACAGCGGGGACCAGAGTCTGAGAGCGCCCTCCCAGTGGCTTTGGCTTCTGGGTTTGCAAAAATGATTACAAAACAGCATATCCTGCAAATGAAGCTCACCTTAGATTTACAAGAGTTTTCTTAAGAAAGCCACCCCAGGTGATGCAGGAGGTTTTTCACCAGGGGCTGGAAGCAAGGCCAGTGCAGGGGCAGTGGTAACGAGGTCCCTGCTGGAGTCACTGGCAATAGGGGGAAGTATTGAAGCTCGATCATGGAACACCCTCCCTTTTCGGCCAAAGGTGAAAGAGCAGAGGAGGCTGCTGTCCTGCTAAAGTCTTTTATTCCATAGTCTCATAGTTTTCTGAAGGTAGAGTTCAAAGGGGATGCATGATAATCCAAGCAGCAGCAGCAGCAGGCCAAACAGCAAGCAAGTAAAACTTCTTCTTCTCTAAACTTACAGAAGTATGGATTAACCAATAAGATTAACACACGATTCTAGTTTTTCTTTTTTCAACCTATCCTAGTCTAATTCTAACAATTGTAAGTCTTACACAAATGTTACATAGGTATTACACAAATTTGCGTATATAGTTTCTATCAGCTCTTACTGTTTATGTGAACACTCTATCTAAAAAACGTGAACAGTACAGTTCCATCTGTGTTCTGTCTAAAATAAAGAAATTCTGTGAAAAGGTAACACTGCTGCAGTAAGAACTGTGTTTAAGGTCTCTTTTGCTGCAGCTTTTCAGTGTTTAAAGCACTTAGCGTATATTTCTACTGAAAGTTAAAAATCTACATTTCTATTTCACTTTGGTGTGACTTCATGTATTTCAGCTTAGTCAAAGGTTTTAATTCAATCCCTGTGCTTTGGCTTTCCTCTGGGCCTGGGTCCAGAGGAGCTCTCATTCCAACAGGGAAGGATGAAGGGATGGGAAATACGGTGACCTGAGCTGGCACGGTCCCTCCTCCCAGGCCCAGCAGGGAACAGGAACTGGGGCATGTTCTCCCTCTGAACTGTCTCTATGGGAGGAGGAGGAGGTGGATGAGTTTCCAGCCTCCCTGGCTCTGTCTCTCCCTGTTTGTTTGCTTTGTTTCCGTGCAGCCCTCGAGGCTGTGTTTTGGAGAGAAGGTTTCATCAGGCAAAGGAAAGGTACAAAGATGAGTTAATGAGAACGATTATTCAGTGACAGCTGCTGCCACTCACCTCCTAACGAGTGTAAGGTACAGCCTTGCAGAAACAAGGCTTTCTCTAATGATTATGTTCAGGAGATTAATTTAGGAAACTCTGCTTAAGACCTGTGGTGATCTTGTTTGAAATCTAGTCAATGAACAGGGGAAAAACATACCTTGTTTAAAGCTCAATTGCTGGGAGCAGAGAGATCCTGGGGCTGGATTGGGGCAGAGCAGAGAGGTGCAGTCCTTGCTCTGCTGTCCCTGGGGTGCTCCCCATCACCCCGGGGATGTGCAGCCACGGGGGATGGCCCACCCGGAGCTCAGCAAGGCACAGTCTGGCTGCAGAATGTGGGAAACACAGGAAAAGATAGAAAGACTTTTGGGGTGCGAGAAATAAAAGCAAGTTTCTGAATTATAGGAAAAGAGTTTAGAGATTAGCTGTGCCTGCAAAAACCTGAAGAAGATACAATTATACAGCAAGCAAGGACACTAAAACAATGGTCAGAGCTTCTAGGTTTGGCTGAGATAGCTCTTAGAGTTGCAAAAATTATGGTTAGTAAGATAGATAAGGTTGGGCTGAATAATGGGATACTGTGCACTCCTTATATAAGGTATGAAACAAGCAAGTATTGTTCATAACAGACATACGTGCAATATTAGAGATTGGTTAAGAGAACTGTCTGTAGTTTTTAGAAGTATGCCATTGGCTGAAACGCTTTTAAGAATGCTCTGTAACCAGGAAGTTTTTTGAAGTCTGCAACAACGTGAGCTTGTATCATCTTCTGTGTCTCAACTCTGTATGTGAGACTGATAAAATAATAAAAGGCTCATGGAGCATCTGTCCCAGCTCCCCGTCTGTGTTTGCTCTTGCCGACACAGAAGCATTTTATTCCCTGACTGCTGCAGTTCACAAATCAAACCCTCTGTCTCAAGCCCAGGGCTGGGGAAGGACTGGACCACGAGCTCCTGCAGGGAGCACTGGCCCTGTTTGTCCTGCAGGGAGACTCCTCTCTACAGCCACGGTCAGGTCTGCTCATGGTTATCCCTGTGTCCAGCCTGAGAACTGCTCATCGCTGGCCTCTCCACACAGGCACGAGATGCCCAAGCTTGGCACATGACGCCTGCCCTTTAATGTCCCCATTGAGCCACAGAGAAACCAAATGGACTGAAAAACTGGCCCGGGATCAGTGCTTCCCTTCCAAACTGGCACCCACAGAACGCAGAACTCCTCTCCGTTTCCAGCCTGGCATGCCCAGCAGCCCCCTGCCCAGCTGGCCACGGCCAGGACAGCAGCACTGCCAGGGGCTGTAGCCTCTCTGCCTGTGCTGCAGGTGGTGGCACGGGGTGTCCCTGCTGCCTCGTGGCCTGGCACAGCTGCCTGGGGAGGGGGACACAGCCCCAGCACAGGCACAACGCTCAGCTCCCTTTGGCTCTGGCGTCACAGCCCTGCCACCAGCTCAGACAGATGGTGACTGAGCCCAGCTCCATCCCCTGGGGCTGTTTGGCCACTACAGAGAGCTGCTCAGGCCAACCCCAATTTGGCTGGCCGGTGTCCATACCCCAAATGCAAATATTTGGGCAGGAGTGGCTGTGAGCCCAGTGGGTGAGACTCAGTGTTCCTATCGAGGCCAGGGAAGGGGGATGCCCCACAGCAACTCCTGGGATTTCCTCACCTGGAGACACCAAATCTGATGCTCAGGAGCCTTCACGGGCTCCTCCTCAGCTGCGTTTTGGGCATCCACACTTTCTGCCAGGTCTGGTCTTGCTCCCAGGGCAGTATCCCAAAGTATCGGCCATAGAAATCTGCATTTCTCCTGCTGGTCTCCCTCTGAAACCATTCTGATTTTTGGCTGTTTCACCTCAGCTCCTCCCGCAGTGAGCCCTGAGCTCCAGGGCCCTGCTGTGGTCTGTAGGGAGCAGCCAATGCCAGTCAACCCCTGGCTGCTTTTATAAAGCTGTGGGTATTTTCTGGTGTTTTCTACTGTGCTGCCTTCCAATTCGACCCCTTCAGTGCCTCCTTCACACCCTCTTTTAAATCTGGCAGGTCCATGGATGGAGGAGCACACGGAGGCTCTCGGAAGGGCTGCAGGGATTTTACTGCTACCTTCAATTCCCAAGGCCTGGAAACCAAAACCAGTCTTCCCCTGCACAAATCTGTAATATTCTTTGCACACAGCCAGTGCCTGTGGCAGTAAAACTCCCATCACTAATCCGTACTCCTCCCCTTCCTAGAGAAAAGAAAGGAGTGGGGTTACCATGCTGTCAAGGGATGATGAAACCGTTGTGGTGTTCTCTACATACCCAAAAGAAACCTCTAGCAGCCTGTGTTTGGGGCCAGAGGCCTGAAAAAAGCAACGCTCCTAAAAATGAAATAGGAAGCCTTGAAGAATTTTGATTTGCTATCTCTGCTCACAGGCAATTAGATGCTGGACATGAGGTCTGGGTTTTATGTGGAGGCCTTTCCTTCCCTTCCTTTCTTCCTCTTTCTTTCTTTCTTTCTTTCTTTCTTTCTTTCTTTCTTTCTTTCTT